>LUCH01001471.1:8920-33849 GCA_013368495.1 Paragonimus heterotremus
CGTTTACTCTCATCAGTTGCAAACGCAAAACATGCAAGTTATATATGACAGACAATCAGTGACCGACACGGTATGGACACGTATACAATCACATCACGTATTATGTCATTACCACCACGGCAACCCTATGGGTTGCTTCAACCACTTTGTGTACATAGCGCTGGCTGGTGAGCTCTGATCAACACGGCTCCGCTAAAGGCCAGTAGCTTCGGGTTCTGATGGCGTAAAAATATGTTGAATGATTTAATTGGGTCAACCTGATGGCCTGTTATCATGAAATGTCTGGCAATCGATGATTCGGAGCTTGCAGTAACGGATTAATCAGTTTCGGATTGCTGTGTCATGATCTGTTTAAATCAGTTTGGGACGTGTTCTGCCACTTGTTGAGATAGCCGTCGGTCTGTTCTGCCTATTTACTAGGCCTATGGTCAACAGTGCAGGAAACATTAAACGCCTAACAAAAGGTTATGGTAGAACATTCACGCAGAATGGTTATCATTCGGTTAAATGATGTTTTGTTTAATTGACAAGAACCGAAGTTTGGAAGACAGACATCGATAAACCTACAGCCAGTTCCTTCAATTTAATCATTGTATTCATCTGCAGAAATACACAAGTGATTTGTGCTGTCTAACAATCACTCATAGGTTTTAGTTGTAAGATAACAATCAACAAGAAAACGCTTCCATTTGGATGTAGAAACAGTTGTGACACGGATAAAATATAAGAAACCTTGACGGGAAAATAAACACTTCAGTCAATTCGTTATCTTGAGCTAGTGAGACTTTTAACAAATTCATCTGACTGGGCTTAGATAGTTTGTGCATTTTATTTTATATAATAACCTGATAACTATACTCTAACGGATAATAATTTTTATCTGCCTTTCTATTCGTCAACACCATCTGTCACCGGACGTCTGTCCATGAATACGGTTTGCGCTAATCGAAACGTAGAACAATTTATTCCGAAGCATAAACGGCACAAGACCAGTGACTCGTATTGCTGTTTCTGATCATGACAACGACGACGAGATTGGAGAAATTGAGAATTTTTATCAAACTTACAGACCAGGTAGATGCAGATGTGCAACTGATCGTAATATGTTATCATGTCGAGAAATAGCTACCAGTTTTGTTATGGACAACTCACAGTTATTTAACCTGGTGAACACTGTCTGTGAATCATATTGATAAGTAACGGACATTGCATAACCCGTTTGCACATCTGTTTCAATTCTAAGATTCCTTACAGCCGTTACCAAACTCATGAAGTTGTGTACAACTCAACAATTTAGTGAACCACACGGTTCATCCTCCATGTGATCGGTCAGACATAAAAACTTATCCGAACTACGCACTGACTCAGTAAAGCAAGCATACGTTATCCTTTTATTGCATATCAACAAATCAAACACTAGGAATAAACGCCACTCGAATATCTCTAGCCTTTGCTGAAGTATGACTGTGAGAACGTCTAACACACTTTTTGGATACCAGCTAGTAAACCTGCTAACGAAATACTTCTTTGTAATATGTACGAACAAACCGTGATCACTACGTACTTAAGTTTCAGGAACGTTTGTAAAGCGGAAGCTACCCCTCTGTCGATGGTTTGTGTAACATGATACCGTGTTTCTGGGTGAGGTCTAAACACTGAAGGAAGTGACAAAACTTACGTCGGTACTCAGCAACTTTGCTGTAAACGGATCATGATCAGCGGATACGTCGCCGTATTCAGTAGAGATTTTCAGGGTTTGAGAAACTGGTTCAATAGATCGAAATGAAACAATAAGGTGATAACCGACCAACGCAAAAATAAAACAACCAAATTATTGTTCTCAATATAATAGTTAGGAGAATGAATGCCTAGGAAAACATTCCGACAGAATGTTTAAAAGAAGATGTTCGTTCAAAAGGGAAAACCCTTTAGCTGTCAACCAGAATTCAGAATATAGTCGTGTTTTTTGTGTTCATACTATAAACACTGTATGACTGACTGTTGGGGACTGTAAATATGCAAAATGGAACTTGAAAAAATGGTAGACAGTATGAGGTGAAATAGGACAATCTAGGAGCCAATAATTTGAAGTTGCGTTACGAAACCACTACTACTGTTGCGTATTTTAAACTATCGATGAGGACGAGCGATTGCGCTATACTAATCGCATCACCACTATTCAATAACAGGACGACAAAGTAGCCGCAGGAAAAACACGGGAAGAAACATCACACCAACAAGACAGTGTAGAATGTCATGGAATAGTTCTGACTACGCAAAGAAGCCGAGCATTACTGTCTGTCAGCCAGGACCTCTTGGGACGATTACCATATGCAAACGAGTGTTTTTTGTTTCTTGTCCTTTGTGAACACCTAACCCATATTGGTTTCCTAGATACATATTTGAGCTATCCGTGTTCTCGTCTCACAACACTACTGCGGGTTTGTGTCCCCGTGCGTTCTAAGGGCAATTTGATAAATCGGAAAAATATTGCTAACGAACCGACGCTTGTTTCAGGCTGATTACACACAGAGAATCAGACCGGCCAAAACATAAGATTATGTGTTTATGGAAGCCACCGGACCATAAATACGTAATACAAAATCCGAGTAATGTATACTTCAGACCGAGCGCGCTGTACACTGTCAATGTTTCAAGCGGACTATTCGATGATCAAGAATATGTTAGCGTTCTCGCCTTCCATTCTGAATGCTGAGGGGACGGCCTGAAAGTAGTTTATTGCTGGCCACCTACTCCATGTTGTGTGAAAATACAAGACGGAAATGAACAGTATGTAGCATGGCGAACAGGTCTACTTATCCGCCGTCAGAAGCGCAGCGCCAACACGATACACACACATTACAAGTAGTTGCTGACAGTTTCCGTTAATGTTAGCGTTGATGGCTGCCAACAAGTTTAGCGGTTGAGTTGTTCTTTTCGATTAGCGTCACACCACTCATCTGTGCCCATCTGCGACTGAGAGGAAACAATAACGTCAGAGGTGCGAACTACTTGACGTCGGAAGTGTCATATTGAGGAGCGTCTGCAACGCACAAAATTTAATCACCAGGATGATGCAGCGGCTGGCCGTAAAGAATTTCAGAACTAGAAACATGGACATTGGACTTGAGGGGCGCGCGGATGCTCAACAAAACCACTGGCAAGGTTCCTGTCCAATGGACTGCCTCGATGGTGACTAGGGCTCTTTTAAGTTTTTTCATGGAAACGTTTTACCATTTCGTTTGCAGCCGGGTGGTAAGCATTAATGCGTGTAAAATGTCATCCAGCTGCGTTCAACATTCCCACAAATCAACCGCTTTAGAACTAAAGGTCGCGATGGGCTTTCGCAGGAGCTGGGGAACCATGGGATGCTACCCAATGCTCAAAGAGTACGCGCGTTACGGACTTCGAGCGGACGTCGGGTAATTGCGTGAAAAGATCTACCATCGGTAATAAATATGCTATCGGGAGACGGCAAAATACCTAGAATACCGATGTGGGGGCATGCGAGTCAAGCTGTGATCGAAGGATATCAGCCAATCGAGGCCGACAAGTGGCAGTCGATCTAAGCTTGTTGACAAGCTAAACAAAATCATGCCCAAGAACTTATCGGAGCCAAGCTTAGTCGTGACCAGAACGTATGGATTTGCGATTCCATGTGGCTTGTCGAACACGCGATATCGAAAAAATAAGGGAAAGACCGGACAGGAAAGTGCAGCGGCAGTGTCGTACAATATCCTTCCGAGTTCGGTCGGCATCAGTTGGTACGCAAGGCGCAATGATGACTGCCGGCGAGATGCCCAGAAAACATTTTCTTTTGTTATGCGTCAGCTACAGATGATAAATCGTTAGCGTCGTGACCAACAAGTGCTGACACGCTTGACAAGGCATCAGCTACAAAGTTATCTCTCCTAGAAAAGTATGGAAAACCGCTAGGTGGAATAAAGGTGATGCAATTCGCGAAACAAGTGCCGATCGGAAAGATTGCGGTTTGTCAACAATAAAAATCAAGAACCGTAGACCTTCGAAGATGTATGGGAAGTGATGAACGACCAGTTAGATACCTAGCATCTCCTGACTGAGCGTGCTGTACACGTCGTCCAGTTGATCATCAAATATCTGTCGGCAGTGGGCGCATCCTGTTGGCAAAATGACTCCACCACTCCACTCACAAATTCGATTATCCCACAACCGCACAGTCATTGGCGTCCGTAGCTACTATTCATAGTCTCGTGTTATTCGACGGTTTCATTCTCAGCTGTTATCCGCTTATTCACCATTGTACTCGTGCAAACTCTCCGGGAGCATCGAAAACGATTCAAACTTATTGACCATTCAAAGGAGTTTGTACAATGACAAAGTTATGGTGTGAGAATATCTCACGAATCAGCTGTACCGTTCCACTCGACCCGAAAATCGACTCAACGAGCATTCACACCTGAGATCCAAAGTTCCTCAGAATGTAATTATGTTCTATGACAATAACCTGACTTCACCTCGGCCAAACGTGTGTCCAAATAACAGCATTGAGTGCCACCAAAAGGATGGATTCTCAGCGTTAGTCCGAAGTCTGGAATTCTGAATCCGTCCTTGGTTTAAATCCAACCATGAAACATTCTCCAAATCCGTGTTTCGGGATACAAAGATATAGTTCCAACATACTGCCACATTATCTTGTTGTTTTACCAACTGAACCAATTAGCATCAAAATGTTGACGGTGCTCCGGATGTGAGGGAGGACATTCATTCGAATTAATACTGTTTACTACCCATCGTAAAAGCAAACTTTTCACGATCTTCGAATTTCACTGTCACCCGTTAACACGTCCCACTCCATGAACAGTTTCGCCTGTTGCAACAAATCAAAAGTACCATTGACCACGTATACCGACACAACCGTGTTCTAAGCCACTCCGTCCAATCATCGAAAATCCACACAAAGCGTTACTGACGGTTGGATATCCTTACTAGTGTGACAGACGAGTTGTGCGGGCTGTTTGGTTCTTCGACAACAACTACATCGAACACGGTCCGTATTTGCCCTTTAGCTTTCGGTCCGAAATGAACCGATATTATGCAGAGCTTTGTCCAGCTGCAACATTCCAGTTGTTGCTATGCTGTATGTGACTCAACTTCAGAACCCATGTTGGTCGTCGTAATCAATGAACTACCACGCTTATTCCTAAACGGTGAATCGAAATAACGGGGCTGTGCATATATGGGTTCGTGATTGGGCGCATTTGATTGAAGCAATGCTATTAGAGTTCTGTAGGTATTAGGGAACTGTACATCGTCGATATGTTCTCGAAATCCAGGCCAACACAGCACTTGTCACACTTCGCAAATTGACCTTATGGACAAATTGCACGCTTTTTGAATACACAGTAAAACCGCGTTTCAAAATTTAGCCGCAGTAACACATTTCACACTTCATTCACACTACCAATCAGCAGTTTATCATCTTCGCTTATTTTGATTAGTATCGGTGTCCTCTCTAAAATCTGCTTTCTTCTACGAACAAACAGTGATACAATTGCCACCCCAATACCTCTGTGTTGTTCCCGTCAACTTCAGCATACGTCTGTACCACTCCCTTCTCAACGGATTCATTTGCTAATTGACCAGCTCACCGAAACCAACGATCATGAGCCACTTCACCTTCATATCGTGTGAGATGTTGACTAGCACACACTCCGTACCACTTTCCTTTTCCTTACATCCAAAGCAACTCTCTCGTTTGTTGCTTTCCTGTGGTGGCTTTTTTGAGCGGATGTATCAGATGCCAGTTTCTCCTTTGTCCCTTTGTATTTTCTTGATGGTACTATTGTTCACATTCACTAAAGCCACGAACACAATTCTCGACTTCTGGCTCGTTGCTACAAACCCATCAGTGTCAATCCGTAGGCTGGCGTGGTCACTGCGGACTAGATCGTGAACAATCATCGCTAGGCCTTTGATAAATTATTCCATCGACAAATGCCAACTTCCGCGTTAATCCAAATCAGACAGTGTCTCGCATAACAGAATAGAAGCGAACGAGGAGGGGTATGTTCCTCGTCCAACCTAAACCAAATTGAGTTGCAGTATCGGAACCTGGTGATCGGCTGTGGCATGGAACGTAACCACCAGGGTGTCTTACGCAGGGGTTCACTCCAGCTTCACAGGTCTCTTTTCGCGCCATGTTACATATTGCCTTCACCACGCCGTACGCCAGCGTTTACGTAACAGCCAACGTTCCATGATCGGTCTTGACTCCAGCCACCTCGATAGCATTTTATGTTTTTCGGGTACGTTCAAGCGCCTCCATCCCGAAATAGCTGGTTCCAGGGAATCTCGCTCTTCGGGTTTGTCCCATCTCTCTAACTGCTGGGCACCTATCACATGTTATGTGAATGTACGCGAGGACAAACGTAAACACTGTGGTGCACAATTGACGTGACTGTTTTCCAAGTACCTAATCAACTACGGGAACGAGTGCGCTAACTTCCCAATGGCGGCAATGCTGGCTTAAAAGTGCTTCGAAATTGATGGCTGGCTTGTCGCAACGCAGTGCGCTTTCCATATTGCCTAAGTCAAGCTGACAAGTGGCAGCCAGGTGGTTAGCTCACAACGCTGGTTAAAAGATGATTATTTTTAGGTTGGTGTTAAGCTCTGTAGGGTGATAGCGGTTTCTCGGTTACATTTCAAAATACCATACCTTTCTGTGACTTAAAAAGCGGTAAGAAATGGCAATTGGGCTAAATCAGTACAATTTCTTTTATGAGTACGTTCATCGTTCGATGTTTTTCTTCTCTGACTGTTTATCTGTTATATATTTCATTTTGAACACAGTTGGCGCTTACGAAATTATTTATTCACCACGCGATCCTTAATACTCTTACTGTTATTTAAGAGTAATTTTCTTTTCCTATCATGTACATGGGAGGTCAGAGTAACATATTCCATGTATACACACGTAGTAACCAGGCTAAAATCAAGGAACTAAGAAAACTTCAAAAGTGAACTTCAAATTACAGAAATGTAACACATTTACGACAAAAATCAGCCGTCCAATTAATTTTACTATCGGCAGGATTGCTTGACTGGTCACCTATACAGACTTAAGTCGTAGTATTTTGAACTGTAATTGTCACACTTTCCAAAGATTGACTTACCATTGTTGAGATCTTTCCGGTATTCCCGCCGTAGCTGTGTTTTCAGTTTGTGTGTGCCCGGGTCAGTACTCAAGAGTTCTAACACTTTTTCATGTGTCAGACCCTTTTCTGGCACAAATTCCACCAAAGGAAGTTGCTCTGTTAATTTGGGTAAAATTGAGGATTTTATCAATACAAAGTGGAATAATGTGCAGTACATTAGTTTTTCCTCTAGCACAAAAGAAAGATTCAACAGTCTGTGGCCGTCAAAAATTGCTCACATAGTAATAAAAGACGACAATATTTTAGCACTCTGAAACAGATTCCATTCAAGTGAATATACTACGTGAGAAGCCAGAAGCGTTGTATGACCACGAGGTTAGGTACGAAACCGACTTATTCGCCCAGAAACCAAAGGTTCTTATTTTGTTTCTTTTTAAAGTCATTTTCTTTCTTGCATAACTTCCATGAGCCGGAGCAGTCTCCGGTACATCCCTATCCCACTCATTTGAGGCGGTTTGCCTAACCTGAGTTGCGCCTAGATGACCCAAAGCCAGAGTGGGTTTATGACGGTTTGCAACCCACCCCAGACTCAAACTGCTTAGGTTTGTGGACCGCAATCGATTGACTGCTCTGGGTGTTCCAGCGCTGTCTTCAGCAATCACGGCAGCCGTCAGATATAATCGGATGGCTCCGCTGAAATACCCGAGAAAAGACACCCAAAATATCCGGCCCTTTAACTTATGACGATGCCAGGGACGACCGAAGCCTATGCCAGTCTGAGTTAGTCGCTTGTGTACCAACAGACAGACGACCTGTTTCCTGGAGATATCCGTGAACGCTCTAGGTCGTGCAAACATTCTCACACCCTCCGTGTTCACCACACTCGTGTAAACCTGCGCCGCCGTCAGTGTAGAAACTGGGACCAAACGAGGATGCTTCGGTCACTGCCGCAACCCGGACGAATCCGTCCCCCCTCACCCCATAACGGACAACCAACCCCTTATCAGTCAGCTCACCTGTATGAACATTAGCCGTGCAGCCGCTGTTCAGTCTCAGAAAACCCTACTGGGACCACGTAAATTGACATCGACGCTCGAAAGTAATATCGAGACCTCTTAAGCCGAAAAATATAGGCACAATTACGTATGTTTCAGATAACCATTGTTTTCGGCAGCATGTCAACCACACGTGGTTAGCCTATTCACATTTAGCAAGTTTCTGTCAACAGGATCAAATCATGGGTGGTGTACAAACATGATATTGGTTGCTGAGATTAGGACGACACAAAATATGTATACCAAAGATCACTTTCCAGAGTTCTGTCAGTTTAACTGCTCATAGTAGTGTGATAGATCCAATGGTCTCACTGGTTCTGACAAGGCGGGTAACTGAGAGCCTTGGAAAAGCATAACAAAATTTGAGGCCTTTAAAATTCTAGCTTACGCCCCATCTTTTGTGACAAAATAACTTTATTTTCAGAATTCCGAAGTGCATCCTATTTATTTTAATGGGAGTTTCAATGGCATAGAGAATGATCTGGAGCGCCGATAGAATAGGATAAAAGGAAACTGCCATTCTACTCAACATTTAGATTGATATTATCAGGTGACAGGTGATTTGGAAGACGGAATCATCGACTGTTGAGTCTGATGTGCTAGATGTGAAAAGTCGTGTGGTTGTCTGAAGACGATTCTCCAATCATCCCTTTTAGAATAAACATCTCCTTGGGAACGTTCAGTGTTACTTGTTCCTGTTCAGCTGGCTGACTACGTTTCTTAAGAAACTGAGAAGACTACCCGTTGTCCATGTGCACGTTCCGTGGGTGGTAAATTCAACTCTGACAGAAAAATTTATTTAGCTCCAAACGAACAAAACAGACTCCCCGCATCATGACTATACAAAAGAAATGTTTTCCAGAGACCCAAACAATTATGACCAATAAAACTAGACAACGGGGTTTGCATGATAACACTTATCCGGGAGAATTTACAACAGAGTTCAACGGAATTATTGTGCAAAGTCGTTGTACAACCACCTTCTGAAAGAAACAGCGTAGGTCGTTTAGTTGAACAGCACTGGCAGACAGCAGTTGTTAACACTTCCTTTGTCGCGAAATCGGTGGCCGTTTTGTCTAACTTTCCGAATCTTGATGCCTCCGAGGGCCCAGTTTAACAACTGAACGTAACGTAAGAATACAAATGTTGACAGAACCGAGAGACCGTATGGAATAAGGGGTGCTGAACCCTTACCAAAATGGGTTTACAGAAGGGTAACGCCATGAAGCAGCTTCACAGCAAACAACCAGAAAGGATTGGTGTTACTGATTGCCGGACATCGGCTGATAATGCGAAAGTGATTGACGCGTCTAAATCACTTCGTGTTCTGTTCTTAATTCGGAATAAGTATTTGCTACGATATGCCAAATTAACCGGAACCAGATATTGCGGCCCTATTTTGTGACACTGATGTTGCTATAGTAGTAACGGAATAGACTGTAATTGTCTTGTAGACTAATATGTTTGCACTGAGCCCATCTGCTATGAATAAGTTTAGGCTAAAATAAACCTAATCATAAGAACAGGAACTTGAGGTCAACTCTGACGTATCCTAAGCCATTCATGAGATATGGACTTCGTGTTCATTTGAATAAATATTCCCGACTGATATGGCACTGAAGGCCACAATTTTACATGAATACAGCCACCTTTTTGCTGGTCTTGTCAGGTTGAAGGCTCGGATAAGTTCACCTGTTATTGATCGACTGCTGTCTCTGTTTTTTAAGTTGTCTTGTCTTACCCTATTGTAATCCTTCAGTCGTGCACAATCAGTCGGGGTTTAGAATATTCAGTCAGGATATTCCTTCGAAGTGTTGGTATTCTCCGATAAAACAGAACTTCAATGAAAAAAATCCGCATTCGAAGTTGCAACATGAAATGGTGGTTTCAAAGGTTTAGTTAAACTGGCTAATTTCTGATTTCGTTTTTAACAGTAGGATATGAACTTACTAATACAGAGCCGTCATCAAACAGTCACAAAGCTGATTTCTAACTCCGCTACGCAACAGAACCTGTCTCATCCTAACACATCCTGTCAAAAAGTTGAGGCATGTATCCGTGCGCCAAACCACACGCCGTCCATTACCACTAATAAATGTCTGCAGTGTCGTACACTGGCCGTACCGAACGTCAGATGCAGATCAGAACTGGTGAATACATGTCGAGTTAAGTGCAGTCAGTCGATTGTTGTTAATCCAGTTATCGACACAACCATTCGCGTCTATAACTAATCTACCTCAGTCATTGAAAGGCGTCTACTGCTGGCGCAGTGTCAACTCAACAGGACTAAGTGGTTCAAGGTCACCTACACGGTCACTTATCCGCGGTGACTACTGTCGAAAAACACACCCATTCTGCTGGTCGTCCTCTCACAACACTACAGTAGCACACGCTTTGCGTCCATGCAAGTGTGTGCGTTTATAGTAATTAGCTTCACGGTTTAAAATTTACCTATAAAAAAGTTCAGCAGTCTGCAGTAGACGCCCGTAAAGATGCAGCGAGACCTAGCATAGCACAAATTGTGCAACATCGTATTCCGACTTGTTTTCAACTAAACAGTGAGTCTGAGACTTTGCACAATTAAGAGCACTACTGATGGCTTCTCAGGTGTACGCGTTCACATGACACCTAGTGTAGAACAGTCAATGGGCACCTCAAGTCATACATACACTTACCCAGTGAGATGAATGAGTAAACGAACGGTTCCCTACAATTCGAACACCGATTGCCGGAATTGCTCAGCAATGGATTTGTGGTTGAACAACGGTAGCATATGACGTTCACATCCTAATAGGCAGAAGGAGAACATGCAAAAAAAAACGAACGTATTAAGCCGTAGACAGGGAATGAAGATAAGATCAAATTAGGCACAGTTTGAAGTAAAATGCAAACACTTATACATAAGGTTGACGACATCCGTTATCGGATTATCTTCGCACGGGAACTGAAGTCAAAAGGTGCTTGGTTTACACCACTTACCGTTCCACTTGCACAAACACAGTAATTAGTGTAAACCATAGTTATTATGGCCCCAGAATGAACTTCATTTATCTCGGAAACGAAAGTAGAAAGACTTCAATCGTCAGATTCAATTTAGCAGAAAAGGTATTGGAAGTACAAGGCAGAGAAGTACAATATAGGGGTGTACAATAACGTGTTCTATGCGGGATCACATCTGTCCTTTCACTCGTAAACACAAAGTGGCAAACTTTTGTGTAATCTCTCAGCCGTACACATTTCCGTACAACTCATCAGATGCACACGCAACCTGCAAGTCAACATACTATAAAGTTCAGCTCGTGTGAGAGACAGAAGCAGAAAGATAAGCAACAAGCACAAACATTAACATTAACTCGCAGGTCAGGTAGCAGTGCAAGCTGGTAATGATAACCACTTCTTGCTGCACACAAAAAAGAGGTGTTAAGTGCTGCTGACTCTGTAAGCCGGTTCAGTAGTTTGTGCGAAGAACTTGTTTCACACATATAGATCAAGTCGACAAGTCAACAGTCATGGAGTAATTGATAGCACTGGTTCTTAGTAGCGTACCACGAGCTTCTGGTTAGACTGAAGCGTGTTTAATTGCATGAGCGTAATACAAAACCAATCGCTGGGGAACCAGCGTCCGCATTCATGCATTGCACTGTTTGCGTTATGATTATGTAAGTGAACTGACAACTAAACGGTTGATGGTGTAATTGACAAACGCAAGCGTTCCCTCTGTTCCTAGAAACACTGGTTTGTAGTTACCAGTTTACATTGGTATTCAGTCGAAGTCGATGCATGAAGACTTACTCGGTCGCACGCTACTGTGACCCGGTCAGGTTGATGCCCGTGAATTGAATACCACAAGTCAGTTGTTCTCTGTTCTTAATTTTCAAGGTATGTGGATAGAACGGCGGAACGATGTCGCCAGTAAATTGTGCTAGTCTGTGCGGGAGAGTCTTTGACCTAAGTCAAGATGGCCGTCCATTGCGACTAAGGATGACACCAACAATCAGTGTCAACGTTGGAATTTTGCTTCACAAAGCCTTATGCAAAACTTCTCTAACTGCAGAATATATCACGTAAGTTGAAAGGAAATATGCCGAAGAAATACATTCCATAACGTTGTTTTTCCACTCATTACAGTTGTTAAGCAAAATGGTTGCACTACGTTATTAAAATCCACTCAGCCTATAACCGACGATTCCTAGAATTTGAAAAATCACAGTAATTATATTTTAACAAAACTGACAATCTTTCTACTTTAATCAAACACCACCTTGTGAGTTAGTTAGAGGTAAGCATATAAAACAGTCACATACAATCGAAGATTTTGTTAGGAAACAGATTTTATCATATTATATGAAGTGAATGAGCTAAATGAAGAGTATGTAGCATTTACGAAAAGATAAAAATGACGACTCATCACAAGAGAACGGATCAAATGCCGATCTCGTGCAAGCCGATTATAACACAAAAGCTATTTCCAAAGCTCCCACCGTCATCCATCAATGTTTCTATATTCACGAGTTGTATCAGGGGCTCTGGCGAGAACCATAGGGAAATTAGTTTGATTCCAGTCATTTGTAAGGTCCTGGCATCCATTATACTTCGTCGACTCACTGCAGTTTGGGACGTGAACATTAGGGAAGAACAGACAAGGTTTCGTCCTGGCAGGGGATGAATAGATAATCTCTTTACCCTTCGTCAAATACTGGAGCAGCGTCATGTGTACCGCCGGCCAACAATCACCAGATTTCTCGACTATAAAGGTGAGTTTGATTCGGTGGATTGATCTACACTTTTAGAGTCGTTTAAATGCAGAGTTGCACCGATCAAGTATGTGAACATGTTGTCGGCGATCTATTCCTATACTTCAGCTCAAGTTAAGGTTTACGGTGAACTACTGTCTGACAGTTTCACTACCATGAGCGGCGTACGTGGAAGCAGTCCCCTCTCACCAATTTTGATCAATTTCATCATAGACGAACTAATGGAGGATTTTCTTCCACACTCACAAGATGTTGACGTGGACATTCCATCCGGTGGAAGACTAATTGATCTTGATTATGCTGACGATAAGATGTTGCTGTTTGACAACTTCCAAGCTGCACAAACAGCGTCAGATGCTATTTCGCGTTCTACTAAGTACTTCCGAGTGCGTATTTAGCCTCAAAATGTAAAGTGTTTCTGCAAGATTGCTGTGATTACGTAGATTTAGCGTTAGGTGACGACGCACGGAGGTTGTTGACCGGTTTGTATACCCTGGAGGTTGTGTTAGCGGTATCTCCAAGGCTAGTGCGGTGTTCGCTTGTGTGAGGCACTTATGGTGACAGACAGGTATTTCTCTGGAACTTAAGAGTCGCGTATATAAGGTGATAGTGAGAGCTGTATTAAGTTACATCAGTGAAACATGACCGCTCAGGGTAGAGGACGTGAACAGTCTTACAGTATTTGACCAGCAATATTTGCATTTAATCGCTGGTATCGAGTGGCACCAGCCAGTAAGCGACGAGGAAGCTAAAAAGCGGGTGTTTGGCACTGATTGTAGAACGAGCTCCTTCGTTCAGTCCATACACTTGCACAGACTTAGATGATTATGTCCTGTACTAAGAATGCCAGTTAGTCGTCTGCCACACCGAGCACTGTTTGCCGATGCTGCGGCCGATTGGTGCAAAGTGCGAAGTGGGCAGATGATGACCTGGTGTAGACAAATGAAATCGTTCACGAAAGGATTGGTCACTATAGATCGGGTTCGTCTACCGGGCTGGGACACTGGCGACTCACACACTCGGCGGTTGGAGACGTTAGGTGAGATGGCGGCTAACCGAACTCAGTGGCGTGAATGTTGTCGTTGTTTGTCCGAGTTGTCTGTGAAGTGAGTGCATTTAATGATGCGCGGCAATGAAAGCCGTGAGGAAGCTGTCTAGCTGATGACGCCTTACTTTCACTTACAGCTCGGTTGTTTGTCCGCAAGGTGTAGGCGCCTTGATGTCGTTTGAATATAGACGTATCTATTTTTAGTAGTTAGGTCCCCATTCCCGTCGCCCTCTTTTTCTTCCCTCTTTCTATACAGGGTTTGCTTTTTTCTACTTCGTGGATGTGTGGCATTTAAGCATCAGTGTGAACCACTGATATATTGCTGTCCATGATTATGATGATGATGGTGTAAAGTGATCAACTGAGAAAAAACGTAGGAGGTTATATTCACTGTTTAGCAATTTTCTTCAAAACACTGGGAACCTACCGATAGAACCATTCGGATTGCAAAGTGAAACTGACGACATTTTCATCATCCTAATTTTTATTTGGTAGTAAATTGGTATAAGTTATTCATATTCGCTAATGGATGTCAGATATGCATTCAAGGAGGAGGGAACCGCAGGCCTAGCAATAATCTCACGTGCCCTTCAAAACAAGTGAATACTTATGTCCGGCTTCTAAGAGTTTTCAGATACACTTTTATAAAGCATACGTAAAGTGCCTTTTAATGAACGTACGGTAAGTTACTTCAGTATGATTTCATCAGGTCGATTGCCATTGTCACAATAACCCAATCAATGCATGCATCGTAGTCTGTTCTCCAAGGCATCTACAAGATAATATATCTTCTTAGAAGAACTAGGGTGGTAGGTCAATTCAGGAATGTGGCATGTTCCGTAAATGAGCTCAACGTTTACACAATTCACAAAACAGTGGGAGCACTCTTTAAAGCATAGCATTAGGTTCCGATGACTCAATTAGTGGATTCTTCTTCCAATAATCTACAGGCAGAAAACATGGCAATAAAGCTGATACGATTTGATGAAATTAAAGTTAAACAATAACTAAAATTACACCAACATATTTGTTACAACACATGAAATTATTGCGTCTGCGGTTCATCTTTTGTACCCAAATCGGTATGAATTAACGTCTTCGACAGTTATACCTATAGTGATCTTTACGGTAGCTTTTTTGTACGAGGCTGGCAGTCATGGTCAACTGAACTGAACGGTAGATATGACAAGCGAGATAACACAGTGAACCGAATAACAGCTGCAAAAAAGATTATGAAACTTAGCGGACCTAAACCGTAGATCAGATATGAAAGCCGAACCAAACAAACTTTTGACGGGTTAGTGACCCAAACGTCGTTAGCTACAGTTCAGAATAACCATATTAGCCGGTACTTGAAAACATAAGAACAATTCTTGAACAAACTGTGCATAAAATACACCATTTTATTTCACATAATTTCACTTAAGAATGTGATAAACTATGAAATAATTATTTAGAAAATATCTCTTCAGACACGTGAAATGGAACTCCAAATTGATTTTAGGAAACCTTTCTCAAATTGTACAACTTACATCAGAATCCACAAATGGCTTTGTGCGTATACTGAGACTGGCCATTTCTACAATTTGTCGCATTTTCTGCGGTAAATGCAGGTTTTGCAATCTCTCGTAAATCAAGCGAGCCAGTTTGTAAGCCCCCAGACTTCGGCCGTGTTTGGCCAGTGTGAACAAAATCGCACTAGGTAAACAGATAGTTAAGGAAAATTGTCCAAAAAATAAAACCGAATCGATATGTCGGCCCTATGGATGATCAGTAGATGAGAAAGCGTAATCTCAAGAGATTTGCATTGGGTCCTTATATGTATAGGGAATATAGATGAAGATAGGTAAACCGCTTATGGTCACAGGAATCAAGAGGTTCACACAACCTGAGGTCAATAATGATGAATTCCGTAGTTTACACTTAATGGAGTATTTGATGCCATGGGATATTTGCAATGGGCTACCTTAGATTGTTCGTACAAACATCAAAGACGCCACCTACAGATAATTGCGGCGTTTGAAGCTTCACAGACTTAAGTCAGTCCCTTTCGAAAAGAAGCACTATACTCGAGTTTCATTATTGTTGAAGCTCTTGGATAGTTCACACTCTTGCCATGACGGGGATTTGAACTTGTACTAAGTTATCATGAAACAACCGTACTGACCACTGCACCTCTGTCCTTATTTAAGTATGATTGACTTATTGTACGTAAAATCTGAGCAAACTTTTCTTGTGAGTAATGGTCAGAATGTCCGCCCGCTAACTTTACTGTTTACACCAATCTACGACTCAACGATTAGGAACTATCTTCAAGTTGAAATCACGGATGCTATTAAAATTGATGAACGCTATTTTGTTTACTGAAAAGTAACAAGAGTTTTTGTTGACAAGACTTAAACATCACGCACAACTGTTCGCAGCCTTCACAAACTTTTCAGCCAGTTCATTTGAAATATACGAACCTCGAGCTTCGTTGTTTTTAAAGCTCTCCAGCAGGGCATATCCTTATCACAGCCGCGGTTTTGAATTCTCCTGTGATCAGTTATCTTGGCCACATACCCCCTACTGCATATCAGCGGACATAAAAACATGCAACCTTCATAAAAAGTATACCTTTAAGTCTTCAACTTGAAAACCGATGTTATAGCACAACATCAGTTGGAGTTTGTAGATAAATAACAAAAGGGCATGCCTCCTGTGAATACAGTGAACACTTTTGAATACGTTTAACCCTTAAATTATGCACACTCCTAGATCTCAGAGGCACGTGTTAAGTAAATCCAATGATATTCTACTCCACTTGAAATTGGCCATCAAGAAACAACGATAACAGAAACCACGGTCAAGTACACGTCACTTGTTGGACTCGTAGATCAAACAACTGTGTCTCAGTACATTAACCAAACTGGAAGCATGTCCCTGTAGCTGGCCTGCATACTTACATACATTTTTGAATGTGCGCCGCACTCATGAGTGTCATAAATCGCGCTTTAAGTGATCGTGATGATACTTCAAAATGTAACAGATTGATAAATGTGTACAGATGCATGAAGGTAAAAAACCAGAGCAAAACCAATGGGAATCCATGAATAAGATGAAAAAGAGGAGTCAACGACCTCGTAGATAGAAGCTCGCTATTTGTTGTGATACACTGTTATGTCCAACAGCGTTTCCCGCCAACAAACTGGACGGTTGTAAAATTTCCACTCTGAAAGACGGCATTTACCAAGCTTGTACAGGGAACCTCTCATGTCCTTCATAACCCATGACCATCTTGAGGCTTCTGTCAAAAATAGGCGATCGCATCGAACAATGCACGGTGCGATAGACGCCCCGGTGGTATATATGGTACATGGCTCAACCAGAGTAAATTGTGAGCCTTCGGTATCTCGATCATTGAATGAAAACCCACGGATTTCCAAAATATACACTTAAGGACCTGCTCACACAATCAATCTAGGTGTCGTAACCCAAGTGATGAGAACAAATGTGTTCACACAATGTGAAAGCATGTGTATCGTCTATAGGAATGAGCGACTGTTCGAACGGTAGAGAACAACTAAGTGCATAAATTCCTCGAAAACTATCGGTTAAAAAGAAAATCCTACGTCTTTGAGACGTTATAAATGAAAGACTCAATCCATGTGTTTTACTACGGATGGACACCTCGTCAACTATTTTACAACCTGATGTGCTGACACTACACAGGCAGACGAAACAGTCATTCGTTTCAAACAGTCTGCTTGCGACACTACCGATCTTAGGGTAACATTTACTGTTTCGAACATGTCAAATGCTAGCCATACAAGTGGGATCAATGTGGTCCGTATATTATCTGCAGGAGACCAAACTAGTCATACGTCGTCGGCAGACTCAGTCTCAGTCAGCTCACTACCTGGCAGAAGTTTCACTTCACGATCTAAAAACCTCCGAGGACGCCTACCAAAATAGAATTCATCACGTAGATTAAGAGAAACAGAAAGACCAAACTTCCTTGTCCAATACCACTCAGGATAGCGAACGTTCGAGATGGGAGTCAAAAGTGCCCGCTCTGCAGCCAGGGGAAGCATAAAACTTCTACACTTCGTTGGCATTCATCAGTGGAACGCCTTTGCAATGGAGGATGTCACGAAGAACAGGTCGGGTAACCAAATTAAAATAGCCTCAAAATTAAAAGTTCAAAGATTATTAACTGACAATGTGAGTGTTGACGTTTTAGCGTTCGTCGCAATATGTAACCGACACACCAACGACCAGGCCGGAAACCTATTTACTCTCATTGCATTTGGTCCTCTCTGAGTCTTCGTGATATCTCTGCATTAAGAGACCCGTGATCATCGTATATGTGATAACAGCAAAACACCTGTGAGATTTTCACGTGATGCTTCTGATAATTTTTCGGAAATGGGAATGTTGTTTGTTGACAGCCTCAACCACGAGGAATGATTTTATTATTCCTTACGGGAAAAGCAGTTTGATTCCTCAACAATATATCTAAAGAGAGTTGGAGAAAGAAAACCAACATCTAGGGTCCCGAAGCAAATTCATTTTCCAAAGGAGGAGATCACGCAAAACGTCTTAAATGACAGAACATTTCCAATCGTTCATAAATGGTTCAGGCCAATTAAATCGTCAATAAATCTGACAGATCGTTATGCCAAGTCGTAAACTTTTCATTCAAACTTTTAACGTATAACCTGCACAACATCTTGAGGACTTTCAGAGAAAACAGTAATAGAATATACTTTGTTGCAACTACGCTTTTCTCTTTTTAACCTGCCCGGCCAGGAATGTGTAATGGTCCTAATACGGACATTTGGTAAGTTTGCGTCTCACTCTAGAGAGGTCCTTGTCATAGTTAAAGCATACGGCATCAATCGGTGGTTGTTCATAAGCTCTGTCTAATCTATTCAAATTCTTCTATCCCTGATCCACAGTGCTGCTTTACAAAAAGCTCTTCGTAACAAGTTTGAATTTTTGTTGAGATTGTCGCCAAGCACTCACTTGGTCTATATCGCTGTTGTGACCTGAGCGGTTTGAATGGCAATTCTGTTTAACAAACATCTAATGCCCGGTCTTCACTGTTTTTTCACCTAACCACTTTGACTTTGCAGGCAGATAGCCTATAAATAAACGATTTGATTGAAGGGATAAGAGAAACAGCCTGAACTAAACCAAAGTGGTTAATCCAAAATGAACGACAGCCGACAGCTGACAATTTTTACAGCTGGGTTACGTAAGTCAGTGTCCATCTGTCACATTGTTGTCATTTATGCTGAAATGAGCAACTCAAGATGCACGATACATGGGCTGTATATAATTGCAAAAGTTGACTACCACCATCAGTTTGTTGCTCCTGAATTGTGGATTGAAGCGATCAAACCATATGTTCATATCTACTGCAAGTCTAAAGATGTTAAACTGTTTAGACTGTCAAGGAGAAGAGAGATCACCAAGCATGGTGGTATTGATGGCAACAAAACTACCACCTGTTAAGGCCTATTAAGACATGACAAACAGTGGTTCTCGGTCTGTTCTGACAGACTTCGATCAAAGCATTATGTTTAAAGTCGCACCAACGACCATTCAGTGGGATGCCACCGCACACGCTCTGTTACACTTTTGATCCCAACTGTAGATCACACTGTTCAATCTGAACTCTAGTGTGACAGCGAAATTTAACTTCTTCGTCATACAAAACACCAGAAAACAACACGCTGATTCACAACACTGCGAAAAGAGGACTTCACGCCGTTGGCAAAGCAGTCACTGATGCGAAGTTACCCAAATGATTTCTAGTGTTGTGTAATGTCGTAAATGTGAATCCGCAGGCGTCTACGTACGTATGTGTGCATGTATATGAAAACTGTGCAAGCTGTCAGTGACTAAGATGAAGTGGTCGTGGAACGTCACCCACACCAAATGGCGAAGATTTGCAGCCGCTTAGGTTCTGGCGCCGAAGCTTGATTCTACTGAGGTTTTATTGACTTCTTGGCTGAGACCCTTTTACTAGGTATGGTTCCGCGTACGGATTTTACAGAGTTTTGTTATTTTCATCGCCTCACTTTCTTCCATACTTTGACGGTTTTACCTCGTATGCTTAGGCAAACTTGAGCCTGAAATTTACATTTGCACCGTTTACCTGTTCTTGAATGGCCAAAGTCAAGCCTCACCGGAAGTTGATAAATGCCCCTTAACACTGCGTTACTGGACTACTGAAATCACCAAGCAATCTCCCAAAGTTGACACATCAACCCACAGAAGTAGACATATATTCACTTTCAAAGTTTCTTCAGCAAAAGCGATTCAGGCACAATATGGTTTCAACATTCAAGAGCACTTCACAGAACAGTACAGTCCATGAAAACTGACCTGTGTCGCCAGCCTGTCAAAGCGTTTTGTAATATATAAAAACAGGTTGATGTGTGGCTAAGAGAAACAACTCACTCGCCAATCAAATGACAGTCATCAACTTCAGCAAGAACATAAACTGGAGGTATTAGTTGGAAATGTGTACATGCATGGAGCGGAGAGTGTTACCAATGAAGTTGACGTTGCGTTTCTGAAAACAGATAGATAGACACGTCAGTTGTGTAATATAGCCTTTACGTTTACCGTCGCGTACTTTCACACGGTATGCATTAGGTGTCCCGCAATAAAAAACTTGGTGGGTCAGTTGTCTTTCATGGTTACAGCAGGTGATATTGGGGGCGAACCCGAAGAGTGAGATCCCCTAGACGCAGCTAGTCCTGAACCCATATGTCTGGGCATATTAGAAAGACCCAGGTCACTTTGTTGAGATGGCAGGAGTCAAAACCGATCGTGGAAAGCTGGCTGTTACGTAAACGGTGGCGTGCGACATGATGAAGGCAATTCTAGGCATAGCGCGAAAACAGACCTGTGAAGCTGGATTGGACAACTACTTAGTGGGCGAAGTGCCACGGCCGACCACCAGAATCGGATACTTCAGCTCAATTTGACTTGACTTAAGGCAAATCCCTCCATGTTCACCTTTATGCTGTGACTACTGTTATGCCAGACACTATTTTATTTGAATCAACGTGCAAGATGGCATTTGTTTATGGACGAATTTGTCAGAGGGCCTAACGACAACTGTTCACGACCTAGTCCACATTGTCCACGTTAACCTACGGATTGGAAGTGGTAAGTTTGTAGCAACGAGCCACAAATTGAAAATTGTGTCTGTGACCTTAATGAAAGTAAACAATAATACCGGCAAGAAAACACAGTAAGACAGAAAGAAAGCTGGAACCTGATATATCCGCTCGGAAAACAGCATCACATAAGAGCAACCAACAAGAGAGTTGCTTCAGATGTAGCGCAAACAACCCTGGTAAGCAGGTGTATGCTAGTCAACGTGTCATACGGTATAAACGTAAGGTGGTTCATGGATGTTATCTTTGCTGAACTGGTCAACTGGTGTTGTAAGCCAAGAATACGGATGGCGCAATTGTTGTTTATTTAAGAAACTAACACGGGTTGTGTTCAAATAGGACAAGAAACAAAAACACTCATTTGCATATGGCGATTGTCCTAGAATGTTTCGGCCGCCACAGACGCTAGTGCTCAGCTCCTCTGTGCAGCCAGAACTAATCCATGGCATTATGCATTGTCGCGTTAACGTAATGTTTCTTCCTGTCTTTTTCCTCCGGTTACTTTGACGGCAAAAGCGAAGCTGACACGTCACTACTGAATAATGGTGTTGTGAGTAGTATGGGGCGATCGCTCGTCCTCATCACACTACCACTGAACTCCGTTGAGAAGGGGGCCGCATAGACGTGTGGTGAGGTTGACGGGAACAACAAAACGGTATATAGTCACTGCGGTGGCGATGGCTTCACTGTTCGTTCGTAGAACAGAGAGGACTCTGACGTTCATCGAAATGATTGGAGATCATAACCTGCTGGTTAGTAATGTGACTGAAATGCGAAGTGTATGTTGGCAGCGAAATTTTGAAGCGTGGTTTCATTGTGTATCCAAAAACTAATAAAAGGTTTCTCGGAGCTGGTATGTAAGGTGTGATAAGCGTCGTGATAGGCCTGCTTTTCTACAATGCGCCGGCGATGTACAGCCCGCCTACAGGAAAACAAGCAGTGTAATCGCAGCAAAATGGGTACGATCAAAACGCGCATGTACACACTTCCGCTGCTCTAATCCACAACTGAGGAATAGGCATAACAGTTCAGTGATTACGACGATCCGTGTGATTTTTGCAGTTGAGTCAAATACAGCATAGCAACAACTGGAATGTTGCGATCGGACAGACTCTGTCCAATATCGATTCATTTCGGACCGAAAGCTAAAGGGCAAATACGGACCGTGTTCGATGTAGGTGTTATCGAAGAACCAAACAGCCTGCATAATTCGTCCGTCGTACTAGTAAGGATATCCAACCGTAAGTAACGGATTTGGAGAATGTTTCACGGTTGGATATAAACCAAGGACGGATTCAGAATTCCAGACTTCGGACTAACGCCGAGAATCCATCTTTCTGCTGGCACTCAATGCTGTCATTTGGACACACGTTTGACCAAGATGAAGTCAGGTTACTGTCATAGAACATGATTACAGTTTGAGGAACTTTGGTTCTGAGATGTGAATGCTCGTTGAGTCGATTTGCTGATCGAGTGGAACGGTACAGCTGATTCGTCAGTTATTCTCACCCCATAACTTTGTCACTGTACGTACGCCTTTGAATGGTCATTAAATGTTAATCGTTTTCGATGCTCTCGGAACGTTCGCACGAGTACAATGGTGAATAAGCGGATAACAGCTGAGAATGAAACCATCGAATACCACGGGATTGTGCATAGTAACTGCGGACGCCAATGACTGTGTGGTTGTGGGTTAGTCGAATTTGTGAGTGGAGTGGTGGAATAATTTTTGCAATAGTATGCAGCCAGCGAAGACTTCCTTTGGTAGTCAACTTTACATTGAATAAGCGGAGTTCGCATCTTATTTTCCCCTAATATTACTCATAAATGAGTGTCAATCTTTTTGAGTGGATAAGATATGTGATGAACTTTGGTGAAAAACGAGTTCGATGTGCATTAGGCTCACAGAAACATGAATTTACCAGCAGGCTGTCAACTTCCATTCAATGACAGAAAGGCAACAACCTGCCAAAGTTATTTTTGAAGTTAACAATTTAGACATGGAATAGAACCCGCAAACCTCAGTGCGTTCACAACGTCAGTAAACTATTGTGTGCTATGTGGCTGACGTTTGTAAAAGAGTTATGAGGATCCCAAAAGGCACTAATCGGGAAACGCAGAAAATGAACGTGTTCTAGTGGGTAATGGTTATTTACAATAGCGCGGAACATTTATATGAGCATTTGATGATGATGGCTTTCATGTGGTGGCCACTCCGGGAAAATAATGGATAACCCGGCAGTCAACCGTCGTGCAATGGCACATAGCGGGTCTACCAGAAATTATGATTTATTACCGCAAAAGTCATAATAACTGAACAAGAGAGCTGATTTGATGGCATACTTACTAGCCTATCACTTGTTAAACAGTGACATCCGCGGAGCTCAGCAGCTTCTAATCTTTGAAACCATGAAACTCTGATCGATGGATTTAAAAGACCTCCTTTTATTGAGAGCCAGCACGTTGCACGTTGCTGTCCTTGCATCGTTATACCCGACAGACTCAAGTGTCTAGTGTTCCATAGAGCAATACACCTACGGTTGTAGACATGGTGATGAGGCATATCTTCTTAAGATATATAACCAGCTATATTTATTACAATACTTTATACCGAAGTGACTGAGAATCGTTCATTATTAATACAGTTCCATTTCGCCGCATTAACTTGCCAGATTGGAGTTAAGAAAGCATACGGTGTCGACGTACACCACAGTTCCTTCACAGACAAACACTGCCTAAAATAGCACCATTTAGCACGTTACACTGTCTACATTCACATGGATAAAATTTCCATGTAGATATTTTATATTAGTAATTCGTAAAAAGTTTCATTAGAACGATGTCTCGGGTTAAGTGGTGTGATGTAAAGCATAATGCAGGCAACAAAAAGGATACGCCTTGGAGACTGCATTGATTTCATCCGTTTGCAACACATTGATAAGGTATCGGGCCATGTTGAAGTAGGTTTCGGTCATTTGCGATGCGAATGGCTCGTGCTGGGAGAACATGAAAGAAAAGAGTAGCAAAGTAAACAAATAACAGCCTCGTTTGATGAAAACCTATGGCTGATTGAAGTAAGGTTATAGTTAGTAGTGGTGTGTGTGTGTGCGTGTGTAACCGGACAGCCGGAAGCCACATAGTTTATGTAAGTGTGGACGTGAGATTTATTTTGGATTTACATTAAACCTTAGTTTTATCGGAACCGAACAAAGCCAAATTAATCAATTGGTAACTTGACGAAGTATTCTGGACAATGAATTGGGTTTGCGGATTTGTTGGTCAGATAGTTAATGAAGTAGTTAGCGAGATTTTAACGCCAATTGGATCGGTTTCTTTGCTCAAGTTTGAAAAAAACTACAAACTCGCTGGTTCACCAACAGACGAGTATGTCGAATTTTTCTGTTAAACTCTTATTTATATGCGTCTACTTAAATTAGTTAGAGTTTAAATAACTCTTGCGGCTTCGATGTAATGATGTGTTGAAAGAAAGAACTACCTATGAATGAATTCAAGGCATACGGTTAAAAGTAGTTCAAGCTAAAAATTAAAATTTCGTTTACTCTCTTCAGTCACAAATATAAAACATTGGAATATATAGAACATGCGGATGGCAACAACAATAGAAACAATCAACGATTTGGTTCACACAAAACAGGGACTGTTATCAGTTCCAGGGCAGACAAACTACATGAGTCAACAGTTTATGCACACACAGGACCGGACGGCGAGTATTGATTAGCATGGCTTCGGAGAAAGCA
>LUCH01001471.1:36232-47167 GCA_013368495.1 Paragonimus heterotremus
CTTGTATTCATACCATTTCTAGTTCTTCCGCTTAGTCTTCCTATGTTAATTCTCAAACTTCTTAGTGACGTTTTTTTCTAGGATATTCCACGTCACTGTTGAGGTGAGAGGCGGCCCGAGCCACAGTGCCTTTTGGTCAGGCTCATGGCTGTTATGATGATGATGATGATGGTGATGAAACCCATGAATATAGAGTTTAATCGGTACAGGAGAATCAAAGCAGTTACGAGATACGCGCTGTTTTCATCTCCCCAGCTGAAGTTCTGGTAATCCATCCAACCTGTAGCGGGAAACCTGGCTAGATTAGCATCAATGTAGCTGCCTTTGCGGACGATGACGATAATGATTATGACAGGGAACAGTTACCACATATGAATTGTATACTATTAGGATGCCCACATCTCAGCAGAAGTGGTCTGGGTAATCGGGGCTCAAACTCGTAACCATCTGATGAAAGAACGAAGTCTCTAAAACTGAACCACTCAAATAGACCTTTATTAGTGTTCGGTTTATCATGGACTTAATCAAAGTTTTCGTTTGTGCCTATTCAAAGACATCAACAAACCGCAACTTAACAGTGACTATTCAGATGTCAGCATTTATATGTAATTTTTAACCCATCATATGAAACCAAGCAGACAGAATTAAAACAAGAAATTTTGATTAAAACACATTTCGTTAAATTCATCTCACAATCAAACTACTATATGAACATTATCATCATCTTTTGCAAGCGTCCAGAAGAAATCAGAAACATATATCTCGTGGCAAACTGATATGCCGTATCCCCATGAGATCAGGTAACAACACAGAGATAGAAAAGCTAATGAGGTGAGTGGACAGTGTAGAAACTCAAAGCTACATTTTAAGATAAACATGTACTGACAACTTACCGACTTGGGCCTCTTCGAATTTATCGTTTTCCGCTAACCATTGTGCATAGGGCTTGTATACCAAACCCGCTTGCTCTGGATGCTTTTCTATCAAGCTGAATGCCTATTTAAATAAACAAAAAAAAACCCGTTTGTGAGATGAGTGCAGGGAAACAGAAGCTAAGAAAGAAGAATTATATGCTATAAACATTCCTGTATAGCTTCTGACAATTGAAAATTCGTTGTCACTCCGTAAAATGATATCAAACAGCACACCTCTAAATAAGATACATGTACTTAAATGCCCCTTAACGTAAAGTGACAAAGGCTAATGCCTGAAATAGTAACTAGTTCAGAGACACACGAGTTTAGTAATTAGAAGGATAGCGAACTCTTGAATTCAGACCTTATTACGAACAGCGCACGTAACGCCATAACAGGCGCTGGTTAAGAGAGTTCTGAGGACATTGAATAAATTGGACAGTCGGAGGCCATCCTGTGGTCATCGCCTTTCAACAAATATAAAGGCGATAAAATGTAAACTTATCTTGTTGACGTCAACACTGCTAGTTTACGGGGAAGACGACCAGTCAAAAACCCTATTTTCTATGCCGGTTTATAGATGACTTGGCACGAAGATAAGAGAATTGATAATATCCAGCTTGTATACCATAAAATATTTGCTACCACGTAACACGTAGGTTGAACCCGTTATGAATATATCTGCAGTTATTACGTATTTGACGTAACCATATATACCCACACAAGATTAGTCACACGACGTATGTCAGAGTAACTGTTAGCTTAAACAGATCAATATGAGATTATCGGCCTATGAAAGGTTCTTCTCACAACCAGCTATTGTTGGTAAATTCGTCTGAATTCGCCTGGATAACGGATGACACCGCTTTAGTCACACTAATCTAGTTAAATTCCGAAGGCTAGTTCAAATAAGCAACCGTCAAGTTTCACGTCAGTGTACACGTATGAATATATAGTAACAAACTGGTTATACCAACTGAAGTCTCTTCAAGTTATCACATCATCGCCGAATGCACTGCATCTGTAACTGCCACGGATTCGTACTTGTAATACAACAGTGAAAAATCATCCTCACTTTCTACAAAGAAGTAAAGAATGGACGAAATTCGGTTCAAAACTCTTGTTTCCATATAAAGATATTCGACAATAAGAAGCCCACAACTTGTACACAAATAACTCATTTGCAAATGAGAGTAAGATGGGATCAACAAAACAACTACTTTAGACTTTCAGTTCATCATCAACATTGATTTGGGTTGGGACCTTCGTGACTCACAATCGGCAGCTGGAGAAGTTAGGCGAGTTGTAGATTAGTAGGACATATCAGTGTAAATTTTGCCGTAGTTTGGCCCAGTGGCCTGTGAAGTCAGTGCACTTAAATACTTGGTGCCTGGCTGACGACGCCTCGTTTTTACTTGCAGTTCATTTGTTTGTTATTCGAGGTGTCGGAATCTCAGCACAAAAGAGTTGGGTTCAGACACACGTGGTTTATGATCCACCCTTTCTGTCTTTCTTTCTTGTTAAGGGTGTATATTTTCCCACCACTGTTTTAAGGCAGCTGAGCGTTGTTCATTCACTGACGTACTGCTGCTGACGCATCCTTAAAGATTTGCCGAATGTCCAGGTTTAAGTTTTTGATAACTTCAATACGATTCAAAAATCAAACAACGTAAATAGAAGACAGTTCACGCAAAACTGGTCGCTTCAATTTCTACACGTTAAAGACACAACCCAAACAATAAAAACAGTAAGTAGAAATGAAAACCTAAATGGAACTCAGCTTTAAAGTACACCTTCCGATTTATAACACTAGTGAAACACAGTAGGCCTGCAATGGTGTGTGGTTTAACATTAGCACGTTATGTATTTGACAATTCCGTGGGGAAATGTTTTAAAAATTTTCAAGCTAATGAAAAACATACCTCTTCCCAGTTTCGTGCCTCAACATACAGAGACAGCTGACATTCTACGTCACCGTATTTTGCGTAGCATTCCGCAGCGAACGCATACTCTCCAAGCTTGGCCAACTGTTTAGCACATCGTTCCAAACTGTCGCGATCGCCTTTGTCCAAACGTCGACTAATCTCTAATAACCTGTGCGGTTGATGTGTGGAACAGCGTGCGTAAGAAAATGATAAACGATTTTTGATTGACATGGCAGAAAAGGCAGGCTTATCGTAGATAATCACCTCAATTTCACTATCCACTACGAGGGGAATGAACTACATTATTTTGAGTGTGTATGGTCATTAAAGAATAGGAAAAACAATTATTTCAACATCTCAGTTAGTGATGTCAGTTATTGTTCGTGATGACGCAGCAAACAATAAGAAAACAGTGGTTCTGCAAAAGCTCGGCGCATTCGATTACAAATTCCTTTTGAGTAATGTAGCTCAATTGACAAAATTCCGCTGCCTGATGTGTTGTTAGGTTTTCGAAATCAGTAACCACTGGTGGTTACGGCACCTATTTAGATTAAACTGTATCGCGGGTAAGTTTGTATTCATCAGATGCCAACCTAAACCGTATCCTTGTCACGAAATTGGCAACCGTTGACTGTGCGTCATCAGTAGTTTTAGGTTTGTGATCAACGAGAACGAAGTAATTAACAATCTAATGTAAGATATGTCCGTTTGCAATGTCTGTGAACTGGACGAATGAAACACTGGATATCGAAATTAGACATCGACTTACAGTAACGCTTGCTAGTGGGTGTTAGTTAATTATGGTGTTCTAATTTGAAGATCACTCATGCCACTTACCGTATGGCAAACTTAAGTTTGCCAGTAGCAAGGAAATAAAAGCAACGGTGCTTACGTGACGGGGTAAAAGCACGGATCGATCATGATACTGAGTTCATTTTCCAAAATAAATCATTGGTGAACGAAGAATGCCAGTAATTTGATTTTAAACACTGCTCTGTAAAGTTTCACAATATTGTAAAATTTGTAGATTGTGACCTTCTATAAGTAACTTACCAAACGATACGTTACTGACTGTGTAACCTCACATGACTCATATGAATCATATGATGCTAACAGATTACGGAAAGATTAGTGTTTGTAAAAATCTGAATCTCCGTAGGGCCGCTTATGGCGAAAGTGATAGATACGCTGTGTCA
This sequence comes from Paragonimus heterotremus, assembly GCA_013368495.1. NCBI lineage: Eukaryota > Metazoa > Platyhelminthes > Trematoda > Plagiorchiida > Troglotrematidae > Paragonimus > Paragonimus heterotremus. Next base: position 40,268 of record LUCH01001471.1, read on the forward strand.
CCAGCCTAACAGCTTTTAGTTCTCGCTGATGCTTAGCTGCCATTCAGCCATGAAAAAACTAGTGCTGGTCAAGAAAGAAGGGAAGGGAGAGGACTCAACCGCTAAAAACAACAATGTTTATATTCAGACATTTATCATCGAAGTGCCAGCACCTTGCAAGCTAACAACTAAGCTGTAAGTGGAAGTAAGGTGTCATTACCAAAACAGCTTCCTTATGGTTCCCACTGCCACATAACACTTGCGAAGCACCAGATTTTTAGTATTCAGACAATGGATATTTGGGCTGACTGCATGTTAGGAGGCGCATCTCCTAACCAAACAGCCAGGGCGCGTCACGCCACATCGGTCGACCGGCACAGCTCGGATGGTATGGTCGTGGATGATGGTATGGTCCCGTTCAGCCAATCAGATTGCAGGTGTGCGGTCGAACGCCTGCACGTCATCTGAACAGTGTTTTTCTCGCGTCGCCTTCTGACGCCCCCTGTAACATGATTTGTTCTGACGCCCTGACTGCCATTTATGACTGTCTTATTTGATTCCCTTTGTGTCTGTCGCCCATCTATGATAATCGTTTTGTCCTATAAATCTAGAGCTTCTGTGGCCTTAGTTTGTCTCGTCTCGTCTAGCACGTGTCTCTTCTGATTTCTCGGTTTGGGCCAAGCGACTAGGGGAGTAACCAAGATGACAATCCAATACTGCATATATGTAGAATATGTGAGACAGTAACTTTTCGAGTTTACGTTCAAGATGTCATAGTCGTTTGAATCTTTCTTCCCAGAAAATCGGTTGAAGTTCAGGAGTTCTTTGATTATGTTGTTACTTTCAATTAATGTGACAGTCATTTTTATTTCTCTTTTTTACTGTGGCTGTGTTGAATTGTGTGTAGTGACATATATGAAGAGTATTGTGTTATGTTGGGTAAAAGGTAGTTTTAAAATAACATACAGTTCATAAACAACTGATCTGTCATGTTCCCATATCAGCTTGCATCATATCTGATGAAACAAATAGGTTAGCGGCAAATGCTGGACCACTCCAGTAAAGTTTGCTTTATCACGCACGTAGAAGTCCGGGTGTTAGAATACATACCTATCTGGTTGACTTAGGTAGCTCGTAACAATCATGACCTGGAGGTCAGCTGGGTCACTGTTATTGTTTATAATCAACATTTGACTTAAAACGTGGAATGTATGAACGTAACTCTCAGTCACTAAATGATACACAAAGTGATCCTGAAGAGTGTTTTCAATCATGCTCCTGAGAGAGTCACTGAAAAATTATAAGGGAAAAATTGGCAAGACCTGATATCTCAGTTTTCAACAGGGACAGCCATGTCATGCAGCTCTTGTGTTGACAGCTCTTGTGAACTGACCCCGAGGAGATTCAACATGGTCGTCTCTGTCCTACTTGAAATAGTTTGGCCGGTATATCTACCTAAATTCGCAACTGTATTCGGCGTCATCAAACTCAGCGCAACATTATATGACATATCAGTCATCATTTCCATCATTTAAGAATCAGTTTTCCCCATCTTCGAAGCTGACAATTTCAGTTAGCAAGTTACAACGACAATGGCATCATAGCCAGGTTAGTTATTAAGATTTCGAGTTAGCCGCGCTCTTCAGGGTCTTTTGCTAACACTTTTCAGTTGGTGCTAGTATTTGCGTTCGTTCAAAGCGGAATAATTTGGAAATGTTGTACGAGGCTAACCTCCGTCTCACTGACAAATCAACTCACCAAGGAAACTGAAACTACCACACCGACCTCTGAATCATTGCTCCATTTAAGTCAGAAGTATCGACTTATTAGAGTACCGAAAACAAAGGGAAGCGAAGTTCAGCCGGCTAGCAAACGTTAGCAAGATGAAGGCAGAGCGCTGCGCTATGATCCCGAGTTGGCAGTTTAATCACTGTTCGTCCTAAAGAACGTAGGCCGCCGGTATCAAGCACTAAGACATTGTGAAAAAATTTCTCCATTAACATTCACCTATGAGCGACCAGGTGCTGTGGACATCGTTTTGTTCAACACGGACCTATAACCCGTAATATAAACTCAAATCTAATGCTAATTCTCGAAGCAAGGCTTCCAGAGGACCCATCTGGATCGTAAAACCGTGCAAGGTATGAGTTGTGTTCAAACAATAATAACAGATAACCGTATTCTAATGAATGAAAAGGTTATTTCCCTCAAAGGGAATATGACAATCTCTACTAAGTTTTCACGATGTAGAAGACATTACACTGAACCAAGTGTTTCGAACTTCCGCACCAGTAATCCATTAAGCAAACTAACTATACCGAGACTTTTGAAAGCCAGGTAGACTTTGTGACTTTATCCTTAACGACCTTCTAGCTTCTTGGACTAAAGCAGTTATGTAAAAATTAGTAGGACTCAACTGCTCCAGTTTAGATTATCCAGAGACAGTCCATCCTGGGACAGCTCATCACTAAAAAATCCATCCACAGAATAGCGGTTACTACGGGTCAGTGTGATCTGAACCACATACGCGAGCAAGAATCTTTCTTGCCACTGTCACACTGATGCAGCCTACAAAGTATACGATAGTGTGCATCACATGTGACCTTCTATCTAAGTACAAGGTGCTTGCCGATCGGCCAGTTGTTCTCAGCATCGTATGAACCAACGTTCAAACGGACTGCTTGTAAAAGTTCTCATCATCCAGGAGAATTTTGGAGAAGTCCGTTTCTACCCTTTCACGAGGCCAACACAAACACAAGTGCAAGTCGGAGTGGTGGTTTATTAAAAATATCCTTCCAGTGGACTGGCTGCAAGTACATCTACGAAAGTTAACTTTTAGTACTAAACGGGATTTATCACCGCGCGACGACTTAAGTTAGAGATGAGTTAGCTCAGGATGATTCTGATTAAGATGGACTGTCTTGGGGATGGATAGTTTCGAGGGAAATTGTCTAAAGCAGGAAAACGTTTCTAGAATTGGATGGCCGCTGCATAAGACTCGCACACCCAAAGCTTCACTGGCATTCGAGTTGGCTGGAAAACCGGTAAACTGAGACATAGTAAATGGGACTATCACAATACTAGGCTTACATATCAGTCCACTTGTGTTCACCAGCCAGTTCAATGGCCTTGTCAAATTCACCAGCGTCCATATACATTTTGGTCGCTGTGTGATGTTCATTCGTCGATCTGGCCCAGTCCGCATGTTTGCTCATCAGCTGTTTTTGCTCTTTTGTGTCTCCAGTGGCGTTCATTGCTTCACGGGCCTCATCAAAACGGCGTAAGTCCGTATACATCTCAACTACGCGATGAGGCCCACTAACTTCATGACCGGCCCGCGTATATAGAGTGGCAGCTTCAGTGAACTGACTCAAATAGGTGGCCACGTCACCCATCGCGAGCAACGCGCCAGGAGTTGGACAAGATTCGTTCTCACTCCATTCACAACGACGACGTCGTTCCTAGAAGTAATGAACATTAAACGATGTTTAGTTATGCAAGGGAATGTCAGGATGTGTCCATTTTTAACGAGTACAAATGCTAGTTCCCATCAATTTAGCTTCCAGATAGTAGAATTCACATGATAACGTTTACAGCTCTTCTACCATGAAATGGTCGGGTTCTAATAAGCGTTACCCAAAGCAGAATAATGACATTAGTAGTTGCTTTCTATGTCAGGCCAACCGTCGCAAGAAAACTGGGTCAGTGATTCAGTCGTTTAGGGCAAAGCTGGGTTCAAACTTAGAAGTGGGCCAAACTGCGAATGTGGTTTTTGTCAACAGTAGGTTTGCCGTTTGCCAGCCCGATATGTTCGGACCTAGCAACGGATTTGTCTAGATTACTAAATAGCCTACTACGTTGTAACCACACTTTTCTTCTACAATAAAATTACAGAATAATTCGGATGCATTACGCAGGAACTCCGACTCGTATTAAAAAGCTTAACAGTTGAATAAACCTGAAAATAACGGGTAAATGTTGTGTCAAAAAATCCGTCAATTAACTGGTTTGGCTTACCTCGAGTTGTTGTATAAATGACAACATGACTGCATCTTCCAGCTGTACGTATGCAAATTTGGCAACCTGCAAAATGATGAAAACGCAATTTGTTCAAAGTGGCCATCTTGGAAGTCTAGATGATCGAAATAAGCCAATTTGGTAAATTACACTAGAGTAAAGCTATCAGTGACCCCTAGAACTCTTATACTGTTGTTAACGAGCAAAACAAACGGCTGTTCTACATGGTCACAATTGTCCAGTAGTGAATAACGGGTGCTGATTCACATAATGAAGTCAGTGTTACATTTTGGTACCGGAGAGTATCGAAGGCTTTCCGAGTAACACTCACAGATAATAAGACGTAGTATATCGCGCTCTGGTTGTGAGACACCGCTTACCTGTCAATAACATTATCTTATTCTGTTCAGTTTCCATTTTCTTACGGCAGCAAAGCGCCTGATTGTTAGGCCAGGTCCCAACTCCAGTCGTGAAGAGCTTTATTGTACGTGGATGATGAATACGTGTTACATGAAAGTGTCCAGTGAACTAAAAACTAACATATAAGTGCGGTCCTCAGGAAACACTGTTTAAAAAAACACTCGAGGTTAGACAGTTAGGACTTTATAATTTCATAAACAACTATCCACTTATCGTTGGTCAGTGGTAGGGGATTTTGGTTAACAGTAAGTGACCAGCGCCCAGAAACGATTCCAGCTCTAAAATTTCCGTAGATTTTTTGAAAAGAAGCGCTGTGTTCAAGATTCACTCTAGCTGGCGCTTGTCAGTGGTGCATGTTCTGATCATTGCTCGGACCGTAACTTTGATCACGCTTTCTTGAGGCAGCCGTGTTGACCACTGCTCCGCTGACCCGTCATTTGTCAGGGCTGAATCATAAAACGCAGTGGATCAGTTATTCGAGGGCAACTGCTGCATCTGTTCTCGAGGTGATCGTATAGTTTGAAAACCACTCACAAGCGAATACGACTGAATACGCGTGTGATAATTCAGTCGTACTCAATTTGAGGTCATTGGCACAATGACCAACAGGGTTGCCTCAAGAAATCACGATGGAGTTTCCAGCCCAGGTTTTGGCAGGGATCTACACTACTGACGAAATCTAACAAGACAGAAACCCCACCACAACGTAGCAGGTTCAGCAATTTTCCAGAAGAACCAATTGCTAAAAATCTGAATTTCGGTCAACCTCGAACCAGCGACAGAAACAACGCGGAATAGGAAACTAATGATTTTCCCACTCAGTACCATAGTCAGAAGTTTTCATCATGAGGTTCCGTAATCATCTACTGAGGTAGTAACGCGGTATCGGTTTATTTCAAGTAAGTTGTAGCCAGTAGCGTTCATCACAAGGTGTTAGTTGAATATGACCAACCATACAAGTTCAAATTAACTCAGTTTCGTTATGAAATATGTGAACCATTAAATGTTTGGTTAGTCTCAATTGACCTGACGATGCATCTGTACCACCGACCTCAAGAATACGCATTCAAGCATCATCAGTAGGATTTACGAATGTCTGGAGGACGACTGAACATTACTAAGTGTAACTACCACTGAGTTTCTCTCCACGAGAACAGAACAATGTTTTGCACATGACTACAAAATATGGTTATCACTCATCACAAACTGTGACGAAATTAACGCGAGATTCATCCCAGTCGATTCACCTATTGTGAACTACCATGCTGACAGTGGCCAACATCACAGTTGTGTTTTCGAAAGAACTGGTTTATTTCGAATTATTGTCTCTCGTTTTTTTGCAAGCTGTGTAACTTATTTAACAGTGTGTTCATTCAGTCACTTGTTTTAGTTCCTAACAGACAGCTTCAAACCAGAGGTTTTAGGTAAACTGCTCGAACCGTTTCTGTAATCAAGGCTGTAAGGTAAGGTCGCAAAATCTAATGAACTGAGACCTACTGACATTATGTCACTGTTGGTTAGCAACTTGCACAGTATTTTTTCTGTACCTGGGTTGGCCTATTTTGCATGCTACCCACGAGACATGTTGACCTTGCACTCAACGCCTAGTACAGCGGGAAATCAAAATCGCCACAACGTATGCCATTTTGTTTCGGTTGTTTTACCTGCCCTTTTTCCATTTCTTACAGAGCATACTGTCAACGTCGTGCCAATTGATCGAACACTGGAAGACTTCCGTGAAAGAGACTAATCAGTATGTATCCCTTCACTCCCTAATCTGTATGTTAGGTGTCACGTGTTACATAAACATTCCTACCCGAATTCTGCCTTCCGTCTTCTGGCTTGCTTGTTACACTAGCTATCACTTCAGTGAGTGATAAATCGTGCGGTGGTAGTACTATATATTTAGCAGTAAAGGTCCATTTTTTGAAACACAAACAACCAATATGTGAACACGGGGTAGACGTATTTTACACCCCTTGAATACTATTCCAAGACGTAACACAAACTGACATAAATCTGTGTCTGTTACGCTGTTTACTACGTTTCGGGTATTCAGTGTAATAAATACCACTCGTCCATCTCATTCATTTCGGGTATTCGGACATACTTACACACGTGACATAATCACGGGTGGAATATGGGCCCCCGTAGAAGCTATCTGTGGTTTGGTTCGTGTTCAAATGAGAACAGACTGGTTTCAGTAACCTGGCTAACCTTACAATCGCTGTGAGCCAGGTTCAAAATAAACAGGATCCCAGTGTTTCTCTGGATACAGCTGGTTAACAATACTCAGCTACGTTCGGCTGTATCAAGTCAATTAAGATTATCCATGTGTCATTCTGTCGTTTATTTAGCTGTATAAAGCATTAATGTGTAAACCAGTACTGGTTGGCGATATTCGAAACGGATTAGCCTGTCACGGTGACCGAAGTCAAAGGACGCCTGCGCTTTAAACCATCACCCCAAGTGGCTTGCGCTGCA
>LUCH01001471.1:52957-73053 GCA_013368495.1 Paragonimus heterotremus
ACTGAACCAATGCCGTAGGGTCCGAGGACTCCCGGCCAAGCTACCGAGTCGCGCCCGACCCGAGCGTTCAAGTCACTCAAAACAAATAGTCCATCAGTCACAGACACCGACCGGATTGTGGCGGACAGCCGCTCACAGAACTGGTCCTCTGTATCATCAGTGTGACACATAGTTGGACCATAAACACTAGCAAATGTAGTACACTTACCTCGACCGAGTCGCGGGCGCATAGACAGTATTCGAGGGCTGATGCTGTGCGGTTCATCTATCATCAAAGCGTTGATGCGATCAGCGACTACAAACCAGACACCATGCTCCCGAGCACCGTCTGTCGGGTAACCTATCCAGTAGAAGGTGTACCCGGCACCTGCTTCCCGTAACTTACCTTGGTCCGCAAGCCTTGTCTCGCTCAAGGCTGCTACGTCGATCCCATAGCGATGCAGTTCCATCGCGATCAGTGCAGTGCGCCGTTCTGACCGTCCTTGGGAGCTGCATCGATCCAGCAGCGTGCGCACATTCCATGCTCCAACATAGAGCGTCTTGCATCACCGGATCTGTGTCAGGTTGCTCTTCGGGTTACTGAAACTCGAGTTAGCGTAATCTGCTGGGGGACTTTTGTTCGACAGTCACAACCAAAGACATTCGGCACATTCCCAAAAAGATAATACTGCACAGGCAAACCAACCACACATACTGCACAGACAAACCAATCACACATACAGATAATCAGATCAGGCAAAAAAGAAAATAACAAACCCAGCGAAAACACAACACACTGACACCGTACACAACGGACGCATCTGCTTTTTGTTTGGCTGCTCCCTTTTGTCCAGTCTGACATGATTGTACCTGCAGCGACCGAGGTCGCAGTCAACATAGCCCTCCGGATCAAAACAGCACACAAGCCTTACCACCACACCAAAGTTGCCTGTTCTGCACTTCATACCATAAAGATGCTCTGATTGTTACTCTGTCTAGGTGGTTTCGATGTGGTGACATGTTTTTACATGCAACTGTACGCTGGAGAAGAGCAAATAAACAATCCTTTACAAATATTTCGTTCAAAAATGTGCCCGATAAATCCAGAACAAGTTCATAATTAAAGTAAGTTCCGTCAGTTACAAACCGACCATGAACCTGATTTAACGATTCTGTAGCTGGGGCTTCCGTTCACCGTGAGAACATCGTAAAAGCATTCTGTTGTGTAATCCTTCATTTAAGAGCCAACGGTAATCTTCTGAGAGCCCTTGGTGAGGACTTAGGAGCATGTGGCTAGCACGTAAGAGTCCGTGTCTATACATTATAAGCCTCTGGTAGTCACGTAAATCAATGCTGATTATGCTCCATCGATCAAGAACTAGAACTATTACCAGTTCTGTCCAAACTATCCGTAAGCGAAAGCGACTAATTAATACCAATCGGAAATGCATGCAACTGGGTTTTTAACTGTTACCGATAGATGCCTCGTTGATTCATTGGACTTGTTTAGGTTCGCCAGGCAACAACAAACTTACGAAAGTGAATTATGTAGAACCATCAAATTGGAAGTGACTGACGAAGTGTCAATATAAAACCATCACATGGCGTAAGACAATACTACGTACCTCCAGATTCAGTTTGGTTAATGCTGCTTGACCTAGAGCAACCCAGTCCGGATCGGTCAGGCCATGACAGGCAACCTTGCGAGCTTCGTCCAAATAACCGGCTTCCAAGTAAGAATACATGGCAGGGGAAAGCGACAATTCCATTCGATGGATCACATTATCTTGCAAGCAGTAAATAAACGAGCCACAGAAACCCACCGTGACCCCCTGAAAATTACACAATACACAAAAATGAATAATTTTACAGGCTCAGAGGAATTAAGTTTAACAAAAAAGAAGCACATTAACGTCTAAGTTGGTTTTTGGAACAAAAATCAATAGAACTGTAGATAGCTTAGACTCTTTGTTATGAGCAGTCGTTCCCTGACCCGGTCAGCTTTGCAGTTATCAGACTTTGAGCAGTAACATATCATAAATTTAAAGAGCCTCGTCATCATCACCAACAACAACAAAATTCCAGCGGTAAAAGATTCATCAATTGGATCAGACTCACTTTAACATGTTGTGAGTAGCTTGGAAATTGACCAGCCTTGATTGAAATGGTATCCTCGCCACTAAAACTCAACAGTTCGTTGTTGGTCGTACTCCAGGCCAGACTGATTACATTTGGCTCCTATGCAAGAAAATAGAATCAAAGAGATAAAGTAGACAGGCGATCGTGAAAAAATGAATATGACCGTATTCCCATCACGTGAAGTTTGTAAGTGCAATTAGGAGCAAACACACTAGTACGACTGTAAAATGCACAGACTGAGTTACGGGGGCGGGAAATGCCACTGTGGCCCACTATATAAAGTCCCAGTAAAACACAAGGGACTGCAATTTGGAGTGTCGAATATAATGCATTAAACCAGTCAGACGTTTACGTAGCATGTAGAACATCGTTGCCGAGCATGAAGACGGTCAACACACGTTTACTAGTCAATTTCACTAAAACTTAACAATGCAAGGACTAATGCCTCCAATGATTACTCAATAATATTGTCGAACTGCGGCCAGAATTCCACTTTCAAAGTTGAGACGTTACTGGAAAGTGATTACCAAATCCTGCGGTATTGTTTGCAGTCGTTTTGGCGGTTAATTCATACTACTTAAATTTCCGGGAACAACGGCTTTGGATAGCCACAAACTGGCAAGGTACACATATGCATCTAAGGGTTGTTTTATTTGCTTTCAATATACGAAACGGTCTCTCCGGATAAAGAAGATAAACAGCTGGCACAAACTTTGTCTGTATCCTTTGATGATGGCTACAATTCCGACCCCACGGTTTAATCCGAGTACTTTTACATTTAATTGTATAATAGTGGGTAGCACCTTCATGCATCTCAGCCTAACGGTTTATTTTCGAGCGGGACAAAAATCCAGTGAGTGAAACATATCAAGTGCCTCAAAGACAACCTCGCCCGTCGATGGGTAAACTACACCGAATGAGCCGATACCACTGTGGCTACATATAAGCGCAAACCACTTACAATTAAAAATTCGGGTAGCAACCTGTCCCTATACTTTTAATGAAGTTTCAATGGGTTAACAGACAGTGATTGTGTCTCCTATCGAGACGATCAGGCAACCTGATCATTACTCTCAAGCGAAAGTGGTTGAGTGTTCACATATGATAATTTGGTCGTGTCTAATGTGAGGTCAATGGCGCAGTGCTAAACACGGTTGGCCTCATGAACGGCGTGTCCGTGGTTCAAATCCTGGTAGTGGCAAGGATAAGCACTACTGACGAGCTCTAATGAAAGCGGAACTTGAGTCTACTTCTTCTTTTCGAGAGGGGCCGACTGGAAAGTCTATGGGAATGCGACAGCTGCGATCAATTGTGGGTGATGTTCAACTTGAAAATAAACTAAAAACGCCAGATTGTTAGGCGTTCGAAATTTCCATGTTTCATAGTAAGATGTTGGATATCACGTTATCTTAATTGAACAGATGCAGAAGCTGAAAAAGAAGACAGCTCCGCTCTACCGACTGCTGTGTGTGTGGGTGAGCAAGTTTGCGCGTTGATGAAGTACACTTAGTTCCAAAAGTCTAGTTCCACTCAACCGCATAGATGGTAGTCAGTTATAGTTCGACAAGTTTACTATGCAAGTAAATTGCACACCGGGCTCAGAAACAATAAACTACCGGGCGGTAATCGGAAATACTCAAATTAATAATTGTGAACGCAAACCGACAAAGAACACAGTCACAAGTAAAACAGCAGGGAGAAATGAGGATTATCTCGTTTGTCAAAATATTGCGGACTATAGCGAGATATTTGGATTTGACATCAGCCACCCGTTATCGAGGTGATCCTGTTAGTCAAATGTAACCATCTTACTCAGCTTAAAGCCTGCTAACAACTTGACACGCGATTTCTTGAATGAACTAGCCTGAATCCCCGGCCGACCATGGAAGATATGATTTAAACAGGTAACCATTCCTTCAATCGAGTACGATAGGGTTTAGATATCAAATGTGCTTCATTCAGAGTAATGTTTTTTCAGTTCCATGATGAATTATTGAACTGAATAACAAAGAAGCTTAGCCCAATAAAGAATGATGTATAAGGAATGGTTGGCACCCGTAGCTGAAGAGTTTACCAACAACGAAAGTTATGGTCCAACAACTATCTTGTTTCGACCGGATGAAGAATGGTTTCAGCGTACAGCGCATTATTTTGTAAATGTCATGAAAAACAAAACGGATCACATGAGAATAACAAGGTGGTTTTTGTCTTGTTGAAAACCATGATTCGTTAGTTTTTTCTTTCGTAATTAAGCTGGAAGTTTCACGATGCATTGGAGCAGTCGATGGAAATTAAAACTGCACCGCGGGTGTTTTAAAAATTAAAACAACAGGCTACAGTTTAAGATTACTCAAAGGTATGGTCTTCTCAGCACTATCCAGTCATTCTGATACTAAACAACTGACAGGCAGCCAGTAACCAAAAAAACAATGACCAAAAACAAGCCTAGACAATTGTTAGGTCGTTTTAATAAGGATATGTATCTATTAATGCAACTGATTAAAATTTGTAATATGAACATACTAACAAGTTCCCATAGAACAAACGTAATACAGAAAAAAATTTAAAAACTAACCTGGAACAAAAGTTCTTTGGTTCTCAAACAGAACACACTCAGAGTGCTGTTATCGTCAATGACACCCAGTTTATCGTGATTGTGACTAATATCTACACATCGGATACCGCCCAAAAGTTTGACGAGTTGAATCGGGAAGGCGTTATCCAGAATAATCTTCATTGCCTAATAAGATAAACTGACATTAAGAATGGGACACAGGAAATGCGGTGACGAAAGTCACGGCGGATTATTATCACACACTGAATTCAGACAGATGGTATAAACTGATGCAATTACGAAGTTTGCCCAGTTTTCCTGTATTTTTCCGTAGAGCCTATTTTGTGCTCCTCCAGAACTTTGAACAGAAAGTAATAGTTTGATGCCATTCCGAAAATGAAACATAACTTGGTGTGAACGAGAATAAGATAATCAAAAAGACTTCGATGGAATGACACTATAAATTTGACACTTCCCGAATAGACACGGAAGATATTTTAGCCCGGAAAATGATGTGACGCCCACGAACACCGTTTTGTTCTCTGTGGTAAATAGGCTTTGGAATGTGCAGGTTTAAGGTTTGCTGTATCATGTCTCTGAGCAAATCAGTAATTTAAGATAAAATGCTGTCTCATAAATGTTCATTGGTTAATGAAAAGTGATTGCCGTTAGTGATAAGTGCCGACCAAGTTTGTCATAGACGAACTAATGGAGGACCGTTTATTGAAATAACAAAATGCCGGTGTGGAACTTCTACCCGGAAAGAGGAACAAGGATCTTGATTGCGCTGAGGATAAATTGTCCCAGTTTGATAATTTTCAGGTAGCACATACACTGATTTACGTTATTTCGTGCTCTGCCAAAAATAATTTGGAATGCGTCTTGAAGCCTCACAGTACACATCGATTCTGCAGGACTGTTGCGAATACGTGGATTTAGTGTAGAATAATAAAGTTATGAGAGTGGTTAACAGATTTGTGAGTACAGGAAGTTGCATCAGCAATTACGAGAGTACAAGAACAAAACTAGGCCTAGACAGTATTTGCCAGTCGCGACAGTCAGACCTCTTTCTGCAGCTTAAAAGTAGCGTGTATAAGATTACTACAAATGCCGTGCCAGTATGCGGTTGCGAAACTTGATCATTAGCAATAGAAGAAGTAAAGCGACTTCAAGTATTTGACCGTCGATGTCTGATTTCAATTAACTGAATCGGGCAGCATACAAGTATAAGCAAAGGTGAGGTCATGGAATATCCATGGAATATCCAGTAGATTTTCAGACAGGACTCTGCGGGCATTCTGTTGGTACACACAGATTCATTTGGTTAAGCTATGTGGTAAGGATGCCAGCCAATCCTCTGCGACACTGAGCAAACGTCGGGGAGGTCGAAATTGATTTGGGTAAGGTTCAAGATGGACAGGTGAGAGCACAAATAACGAGACGATTCCAGCAACTGATGTGATACTCAATGTAGGTCAGTGTACTCTCAGTAGTGGTAGCTGGAGATGTTGAGTGAAACGATTACCAACCCGTCTCCATGTTGTGAAAGTTGGTGATGTTTGGGAAAGTTGCCTTTGAACTAATTGCACTTAAAGGAGCTGAGCCTTAAAAGGCAAAAGGAAACTATCTTGCTGATGACGACTTACTTTCATTTAGAGTTTGGATGTTGGTTTGCAAATGTGTGGGTGCCCAAAGTTTAAAGACCAATGCGTTTTGGTGTTTAGACCAGTGTCAGTTAGTCACAACCCGCTGAAATACGCTTGTGTTTTGCTTGAGTATGAAGGTCTTACAGTTTTCATATAAAACCACGAACCTAATTACTTCTGATATGAGCGTATTCACATGATTCATTGTTCACGTTACACTCCTCTACTACTACTGTCAAACACATCGTTAGTTGTAGAGAAGTATTGTAGGCTTCATGAAACACGCAACAGTTCAACGAATCCATTCATTTCTTCACGTTGTTTTCTCTCTTATTCAATTGTATAAATCTCCCACTTGTCATGAGTAATTTGATCAGGAAAAAAATATTCAACGCAGCATCCTGCCACACACAAATCCACTGAATTATATAAGTAGTGTTAAGGTATAACAGTGCTACAGAGTGAAGTCATATCAGAATTACTAGGTCACATACGAAGGGTAAACTGACGAATTATCAGTGACATTCTTGCTTCGATGGGTCATTTTGAATAGTTCATCTTAAATAGCATTTGCCGACAGTACCGATAGTACATATCAACATTATCTTGATGGAGCGTAATACATCCCTGACGCTTGTTCATGCATAACTGCTACATAATCATGAAGAAAAGGTCAATCCCAACGAAAAAAGGGAAAAGAGGAGATGGGAGAAAACATTATTAAAAATGTCTATTTCTATCTTCATATAGTCAGCATGAAGGTGAGTACATCTTGCAAACAAACAACTTAATTTTAAGTGGAAGTATGGGGTCATCAACAAGTCAGCTTCCTTACGGCTTTCACTGCCACGCGTCATCAAATGCACTCACTTCACAAACAACTCGGCCAAACAACGACAACATTCACGGCATTGAGCTCGGTTAGAAGCCATCTCGCTCATCGTCCCAAGCCACTGATTCAGTGAATTGCGATGACCCCAACCCAGGGGACGAACTCTATCTACTATGACCAAACACTTCGTGTACGATTTCATTTGTCTACGCCAGGTCATCATCTGTCCACTTCGCACCTTACGCCAGTCATCCGCAAAGTCGGCAAACAGTGCTCGGTGTGGTAGACGACTAGCTGGTATCTTTAGTACATGACCTAACCACCTAAGTTTGTGCAAGTGTGAGGACTGAACGAAAGAACTCGTTTTACAATCAGTGCCAAACATCTGCTTCCTAACCCCGTCGTTACTCACTCGCTGGTGCCACCCGATACGAGCGACTGAACTCAGACATCGGTGGTCAAATACCTGGAGATAGTACATATCCAGCCTCTGCAGCTACGTTTGGGAGCCGTAAATGAATACAACCCTTACTGTCGCCTTACATATGCGACCCACAAACCTCATAATGATGCTTGTCTACCATCACAGGTACCCCAGACCACAGACTACCGCCCTGTCGTTAAGGATACGAGATTCAGTTTCATTCTTTGTATGTCATCCGCTGCTAATGCAACTCCCCACATGCATAACCTGATCAGCAAACTCTACAACTTCGTTATCTAACATTACCTCTATGTAATCGCAACAATCTTGCAGTGGTTACAAAGTGCATACCAAAATATTTACCCGAATGTGAAACAACACTTAGCATTGTTTGTGCTACGTGGAAAGTGTCAAACAACAATACCGTGATGTCAGCGTAATCAATATCGATCAGTTTTAAATTGGGTCGGAAGTCCACGCTGGAACCTTGTAAGTTCCGCAGGCAGTTTTCCATTATTTTTTGTGCGGCAAAGTCAAACAAATGGTGGAAATGGACAGCCTTGATGCACGCCACTCTGGATGTCTACCGTAAACTCTAACCTAAACTGAAGTATGCGACTAAAACGCTGATAGTATGCTCAGATAATCGCTAGGTATACTCCCGTGTTTAATCGATTCTAAGAGTGTAGATCGATCTACTGAATCGAACGCATCTTTGTAGTCCAGAAAAATGGAAACTACTAACCGGCGGCGCACATGATGCTGTTTTAGAATTTAACGAAGAGTGAAATTTTGATTAAAACATCCTCATCAAAGAAGAACTCCTGCCCGTTCCTCCTTAACATGTGCCCGGAACTGCAGTAAGTCGATGAAGTATACCCGATTGCAGAACCCCCGTAATTACTGGGTCAATCTAATTCCCCTATAATTCTTCTGTCTTCGAATCTGAGAACTGCTGTGCAGTAAAATAGTGGAGTGAGATGTTCTCTGTCGTCCATTCAAGCGAAAACAATTTAGTCAAGGCCTCCACTAACTTAGTTCCAATTTCTTTGAAAAGTACTGACGAGAGATCATCTGGGCTAGCAACCTTGTTGAATCTGACGGCGGAAATGCAATTACTGTATCAAAACCAGTAACATGCTGAATGCACGGCAAACACTTCATAAATTAAACAAACAAATAAGTTAATCAACCAACTAAAAGTGTCTTTCATTGGTCCATCGTTTAGAATACCACTCAACAGTGCGTCGACTGACTATAATTCATACTAACTTTGGTCAACCTAATTTACGTCATTATTCAGAAAATCAGCTGGAGCCTTCAGTATCTCTGATTTGACATAATGATTTATTACGTGGAAATAATCAAAGGAGGATACTGACCTGACCATTTTTCAAGCCGACCAAAAGTGTTTCTCGGGTTGCAGGTCCACCGATAATCCGAATGTAACGGACTGATCCGTCCAATATCCATTCCCGCTCCTTAATACCCTGTAAGAAAGCAAAACTTCAAGAGTTTAATTAGAAAACGACTAATTTTCCCAGTAAACATTTCTCACTCTGTTCAAAATGCATTTCCTAATTCAAGAACCCCAAGGACAGCTTTACTAGAACACAGGAAAACACACTGCTTACTTGAAAATTGAGCGAAGTAAGTCGATTGTCTTGACATACTACCAAGTTATGTGTTGTCACGACAAGCAGTTGACACTCAATATTTTGAATTAATTTTTCCCGAACTCGATAATGCATATCAGTTGGATCTTCAGTGGATGGTTCATAAATCAAAATTTTGTCTGAAAGTTGAATCTACGTCCAATTTATTTGACACGTAAAGTGTATACTCACTGCCAAACGATTTTTGTAGACAGCAATTTTCTTCACATAATCTCGACATTTTATTCGTGCTGCGAAATAGTGAAAACAGAAAGGCTCATGAGAACTTGTAATGAATGATCAATTAGACGAATGATCACACACGGTACAGAGACAGTTCTTTGAATTTATTCAGTTGAGCTCAAGATTGGCCAGCATTTTTTAGACCAACAATCAGTTAAACATTTACAGCCTGGAGTTCAGAATATCTTAGTTCCTCATGTATAGGTGTAAGCAGTCAGACCGTAGTTAGTCCACATGTGATCATGTAGGTCGCAAGCAACACGTGAATTGATAAAGATAAAACCCTCTCATAAATTTGGCCGGATAAGTATCAGTTTCATTAGTTTCCAACCAACATTTGCATTATTCGATCTCTATTTGAAATGTGAGAACAAACATTAGCATGAAAGCATCTATTGAATCAGGTTTACCCCGTGGTTGACATAAAAAGGTTGGGCTAGGAGATGTTAAAGAAGAACTTGGATATTTGTACAGCAGATACAACCAGTGTGTGTCTTCAACTCAGACCGTGCACAATGTCGTGCTGATAGATAAGTCACTCTGCTGAAGCAAAACAAACACTGAGTTTCTCAATAGCATAAGTTATTCCATTGTGTTAGTTTGATTTTTGTTAATGTTACTTACCGCGCACCTGAGAAATAACCAAATCCCACCTCACTGTCAACTGTTTAAGAGCTAACCTGATTGTTTAGGATCCATATCTGACCATTTAACAAATATAGCTGTACGACCGTACATTCAATTTCCATGCAAATACAAATTGGACATAAGCCTCGCTAGAATCCTCTCACCGTGTTCTTCTTGTTGATATAATGCATACAGTTTGTAGGCGTGATTTGTCGCGAAAGAATGCGAACAAGAAAATGATCATTCAAGTAAAAAAATACAAAATTCATTCGTTCTGCTTAATATTGTGTAATATAGAACGTCACAAGTCCTCAAACAGCAGATAGGAACAACGGCCTAATGGTTTCAATCATGCCAAGATCACTTCTGATTGTTCAGAGACACACGCAACTAATTGCACTGTTCAGTAAGCTGTGAGCCGAGTCTGTTGGTATCACTTATTCGATGTTGACAAAAGCTGACATGTTCGTGGCTCTCAACGAACACTCGCTGCATCTGCCTCTCGAAATTGACCGTCTGTATGACCTTTGTTGAGTACCGGTTATTCTTGGATATATCGACTGTCACATTACTGATAGAAATGTTCATTCTCGAGCTACGAACGTGGGCAACAGGAGCCAAATATCGTTTATTCGATTTCGATGCGTATACAGAGTGGTTTATCAAAGTGACCAATACCAAAAGGAAATTGTACTCATCAGAACATACCTAAATCGGACAACGAAAATCACTGAAAAGTTACTGTTCAATAATAGCGCTCATAGATTCCAGACTGAACGATTCAAAAAGTGTTGACTGAACAGTCAATTCTCTAAATCGTTTGGTGACTTCCATATGGCACAGAGGGTTTAGTGAATAAACGAGTCTAGTTGTGACATTTCTGACCTCCTGACGTGGCTTCGTAGCTCAGCTGATAGAGTACCTGATACCATTGGAAATGTTGTTTCTATCGCTGTTTCAAATCTGGCCTAGATCCAGGTTGTTCTTAGTTGGATCTCCTCTAAATTAACATGTTAAAATAATAGACTGTATTTCCAACAAGTCGAGATTAATATCTAACCGGACCCATCAGTCACGACCTTGCTAGAAGAATCTACACGGACTAGTAGGCTTTGAGAGACACAAAGATAAACATCTGAGAAGTATCATTAGCACTCTTGTATTACAAGTTGGTGATCACTGAGTTTATGCAGTAAGTGCCAGGTGATCGGCTGATATAAGCTCATATGTCTTTCCAAATCACAATATCAATGACCCAAATTGCAGGGAATTGTTGGAAGATTATTTTCTAGGAGTATCTTTCGTCCATACTGACCTGATAAGTCCAAGTGGTGTAGCTTTGAATGACCGGCCTGTAAATGAGTTTAAGTCATCTTACAATGGATACACATTTCTTCTCAGAACAGATTCACAGTGATGGTCTGATTCGTTTTATGTGCAAATGTATTTGCTATTGGAGTATGGTGACAAATGAAAGGTAGAGGATACTATAAACATGTGTGAAAACTTATCGTTTAAAAAATGGGTGATATTCATTATGAAGCGTCTGATTGATCGATGTTGAGAAGCGAGTGTCCGTACGTAAGAGCCGAGTAAAAGGCGAGAGAGTTATGTTCTTTACCACCTCGTGACTAAACCGGTTAACCGACTGAAATTGGCCAGTTGTTATTTCTACGATTGTATAACGTGCATACGGAATCTATGCCAGGTGTTCAATCGTTTGTACAATTGTGAAAATTTTCCCAGATATGTGCTACAACGAAGGCAAGATGAGATGGATAATAACAAGTAAATCGATAACCTATGTAGTAGTTATTATTTCTTTAGAGATCTTAATACCAAAAGTTTCACTAATAAACATAAAGCAAATTATGCTATTCTTATAAAGAAGAAGACATGTCATCATGGTAAACGTCAAGTTGTCCTTACGAATAAACAACTAAGGGAGAATAATTTAAAAACTGAGTTCAAGCATGTCTAACTACTCCACTTTCAAAAATGAAAACGGCAAGTGCTGCATAGCACTAATCAGTTGAGAATCTCTTAAAAATAAAGGCGTTAATCGCCAGGTAGGCAAATGCGAGTATGAACAGAGTTTAACTCGGTTGGTTCTAATGATCGGCTAAGACAACCTGGAAAAACTATCCAGCACTTAAGCGATCTTGTGCTGCTAAAGAATGTGTCATGGTGCTTGGAGGGGGAAGACCTCAAACGGTTTCATTAACAAATGTCTAGAAGCATGTTAATAAGCCATAAAAATACTATCTAAAGCATCCTGTGCAGAGCCAGTCTATAGAATGGCATGAAGAAGGACAAATGGAATGCAAACTGAGCTCTAAGAATATTATATCCGCGAAAATAAAATTGGAAAATATAGCGTATACAATGTGCATGGAAGTACAGGTTGGTTGTCTACCTACAATTAGGATCGTCGGACTTCGAGCGCACTGCTTGGTAAACTCATGACACCCGAAAGCCTACTGGAACTCTACAATTACCTCTTTGCAATATATCTTGCAACCAACCTGGTATATCTGCGCAGAAAAACCCAGGGACTTCCACAAAAGTTATATGATACGGTGTATTCTGTAAAATACGGTCACGTTCTAAGTATTACTAGAAAAATTGTTTTGTATACGAAATAAGGAGGCACGATTACGCCACTCATTGAAAGTGTTTATAATGAGGATGACGATCAGAACTCAATGTACTTAATTTGCAGTTTTCATATACATCTAATCTTGAAATTGTAATCATATTTCAGCACTGTCACTGCGCAAAACGTCACCTGTATTACTTATCGTACGTTTTCTTAATTATGTCACGAAGTCCATTTCGTTTTACACTGTACTTGGCTGTTAAGTATACCTCGGTACTATTAATGTTGAATGTCAATCACGCGGTTGTGTGCACCAGCCCAGAGTGTATCAGCCTCTTCTGGCCAGGTTTGAATACCTTAATGGTACGAGCCAACAATCGCATGATATGCACGATAACAGGCGCCTTGTGGTACGCATGGCTTAACCTTAGCCTACATCATGATCGGCACATGTTTACTTCCTCATACACCTCTGTTTGATGCGGAATACCGTATAATTACGAATGTGTATACCATTTTCCGGTCATCCAACGTTTTAAGCGAATAAAATAAAGTCGCTCTAATAGTCCTAATAGCTTTTCGTCCTCTTTAGATTCTTTGCTTTTAATGGATGCACTCAACACTCAGAATAACGTAGATAAAATAAACCGGAGTTAAGTATTATAAACGAATACATTCCGTCAGGGCTAATCAGTTTGTGAACCACTGAATCTCATCACTCTTATCGATTCTTGGGCTGATGTGTGTGGAATCCCCTTCTTGCCAGGCTCTGTTCTATTCTTTGCTAGTACTGAACAAACCTCTCGTACGTGGAGAAAAGGGTTCAATTCTGTTATTTTCCTACTGGCTAGTCAAACGTTAGTGACACTAATTTATTGTTGAGTGACGTGTTCGGAAGTCTTTTGCGCGACGTAGAATCGGCAAGTTGACAATGGCGGAGACATCTTGGATTTCAGGTTAGCTAAAAATATCGTCTTAGAGTATCAGACCGAAGCGCGTTCGCTGAGATGATTGTGTGAACTTCATTTCAGGTAGCCTGTGTAACTGGACGCGATTAATCAGACAAGTTCCAAACTGTTTTGTATTAATGCTGACAGTATTCGAACGGCAGTGAATAACATGATTAGTTCGATGCAGAAAGTGAGTAGCTTGCCAGTGCCGCAAGGTGAGTAGTCAACGAGAAGTGATGTCATCAGCTCTGTATCATTAAGAGAAAGCGATATTTCCATAGGTGTATATTTTAAACTTCAAAGTGAAGATTGACATTTTGTTGGTTCTTTTTAGGAATTAGAACAATGAGTTGCCTTAATTTATTTGGTCAGAACAGAGAGAAGACCTATATCGCGACGTGTTAACATTTCGATTTACTGACTGATGAAAGTAAATCGAAGTGTTAACATCTTGCGATATATGTCTTCTTTTTAGGATTCTTTCAAGGATGACAGTCCTGTAATCACAGGTTTCATCGAGCAGATTTTTCTAGTCAACGAGAATTAATCATCATCATCATCATTATCATCATAACAGCCATGAGCCTGACCAAATGGTACTGTGGCTCGGGCCGCCGCTCACCTCAACACTGACGTGGAATACCCTAGAAGAAAACGTTACTAAGAAGGCTGAACATTATTAAAAGAAGACTAAGCGGAAGAACTAGAAATGGTATGGATACAGGATCGCCACTAACTGCGACACAACGCCACTTCGGATAGCGTCTCTAACCAGCGGTTTGGGTGATCACGAGGACCCCATCCAGGCAGGCGACACCTACCCACTTTGCTCAGTGGAGCAGTCAGGGTCTTCATATTTCGTGACCACGTTTCAATGAGAAATAACATTCCACTCACACTTCCGATATGTTGTTCATCATGATTTTTGTCGTCTTACTAGTAATATTGGCCCTCTCTGCCGAACAAACTATATGGAGACCAGTTTGCTCAGAGCATAAAGCCTTTGCCTTTAAACTATGTATGGAGGACAACAAACGTATTTAACTGGCAACAAAATAATCAAAGATATTTACGCTGATGCTGAACTGTCATATGACCATGGAGACAGTAGCAAGCTCCAGCTGCGGAAAAAGAAGGCGGTGGGACGCAACTGCCGAAAGCAACTGTCTATACCCACACGATCAATAACAAGGTGTCCACACCTTGCAAACAAAATAATCAGTTATGAGTGAAAGTGAGAGGTTGTCAACAAGACGGATACCTATTGGCTGTCACTGACCAGCCTTACTTACTTCACGAACAACTGGGCTGAAAGTGACAGTATGTTTGCTATTGTGCTCGACTTCTCGTAACCTCACCTAACGTCTACAGTCACTGAATCTTTGAGCTGCGAGTGCCTCATACCGAGAAACGATCCCGATCTACAGTGGCTGTACCCGTGGCTAACTACTTCAATTATCGAAGCCAGACCAACACTTCAGCAGCTTATGCCGTACAGCAGTCAACCGAGATATGTGTAAAAGAGGTTTGTTGCTGCAAACGTTTACCTGACATCTTCAATACTTGGTCTAACCACTGACCTTACCTACCTGTTTCTACTTCCCGATGTCAGAGATCTCATCTCCGCTAGTACGGCGGTATTCGCTAAATTGGGAAACCTTTGGAGACACAGAAGTCTCTCTAAAGCACAATGGCTTCGTATACAAAATGATTGTTAAGAATATGCCACTTTAGAGCCCCAAAAGTAGGATGTTTAGAGTTTCGGACGTGAGTTGGTCACAGTGGCGACGCATTGGGTTTGCATCGACAATCTTGATTAAGATAAGCAGTAGCACGGACAATGATACTTTATACGTCTTCCAGAAAAGAATTTCATTAAAACTAAAGGAATTAAGAAGAACCTCGATTAGAAAGTGTATAATGCCAAGGAAAATCTATCTTTCAGATGTGACCTCAAGCCTACTTGCAATTTTGTGACATATTTCAAAGTGGAAGCACTTTGATTTCGAAGCTTTGGGCGTTGTTTTAAAAAACTAGTGCATAATTTTGGTCGTTTCCTCTTGATTGTATGTCACCTAAACATCAGTGGCTAACACTGATGCATTGCTGTCGATGGCCATCTAATGAATTGAGAAGGAATTGGAATGAAATTAGCTACACCGCTGTATACGAGAGTAAGATGACACTCGCCGTGGCCTGCCTCTGGTCCTAACTATACACCCCCTTCACCGGCCGAAGTGACTTCATAGTCAGTTCAAACTACTAAAACATTCATCCCACTGAACATGTTAGCTTCGCGTTTCATAAATACTTCTAATAACTGTCACTATAAGTTACCAAATCATGAAGCTTGTTGCCGCCATCAGTATACAGGCCTACAGACAACCTGCGTCAGTCATCTCACGGCACTTGCTGTCAACTGGTCAGCAACCCGACAAGGCTGACAGACTCAAGATCCATAAGAAGTCCATGGGAATACGGGAAAGACTTGGATCATCCACACACCCATCAATTCGCATCTTTCCATATTTGTCAAAACAGTTACTTTCAGAAATGTTTTTCCCTCCTTCACTGAATCCGCGCAATCATAGAGAATAGACATTCCGTTGCAAATTCGATTTGATTCGTTCCACTTAACAGCTCACCGTAAACCAATGTAAGGACAAAAATCTGTTAAGAAATAAATCATGTAATATTGCGTTTCTGACTTCCATTTTCAAACTGGTCGGGGGGATCCATAGTTTAAATTTACCATGCTTTTCTCATAAGACACTTTGAGTTCATAAAAAAATTCGGCAAGTTATGCAACATGGAAGCTGGATGAACCAATATGGACCTAAGAACGGATAAGTTATTCATCTATTTACCAGTTATTCTTTCTGCTCCCATAATTATCCGTGAGCAGATGTGTGCCTTGAATTAATTAAGAATTGACTACATCAAAATAAAATGTTTATTCGTTCCATTTTTGACAGCAGGTAGGTCATTTTGATAGATCGTTACTAAATCCTCTAGGAAAACTGTAAGTCTGTTTGTCACCACTCGTTCATGGTCGTTTGTCTAGCCTTTTGAAGCACTTTTCTCAGTTCTGTGGATGAACGAAGCGGGTAACAAACCTGGGTGGTTCTTTAGGTCTAACGTTTGATGATAAGGCGAGGAAAGTTGCTAAGCTATTAGTGTATTAATACATTGTACAATTAACGGTGACGATATCGGAAATAAAATTTAGGCCCGTGTATTACGAGTAAGGCTAGGCCCATAAAGATATCCCTCATAAGTTTAAATAGAATTCATATAGGACGACAATGATAAGGGGTTAAATTGCGGTCGCTGAAAACTGAGGATGTAGATCGTCTTCAAATAATCATCCTCATCTTCATCCCAGACAGTCATATATCAGTGGCTCACACTGATGTTTAAATGCCATACAGCCACGAAGAAAAAAAGCAAACCCTTTATAGGAAGAGAGGAGAAAGAAGGAAGGGGATGGGAAGGAACCTAGCCACTAAAAACAATAGCTACGTTTACTCCCAAGCATTCAATATCAAGATGATTGTCAGACAAGTTCTTTCGTCTTCAGATACTCGGACAAAATGAAAAATTAAAAGAGACACCAGTATGCTAATCAACATAGGTCGTGCTTATATTCATGACTTGAGCCTTCCTAACCTACGGAACAGATTGCGTTTAATTGGGCTTATTGACATCAAAGTTGCGGTCGTTTAATTGAGTAGTTTGTGATCTGAGTGCAGTTAGTGAAACGGAGTGGCTCAAACCGTAGATGTCGTCTGTTTCCACTTGTAATTATGGCACTTGTATGCGAGACACAGGTAAGTTTTATACGGATAAAAACACGATTCACACTGGATGTGTGGTTTTTCTTCTACATAAAATGATATGACCACGATCGCAGCAATAATAACAGTATACACAGTATGAACGACAAAACTCATTGGTAATCTGTCCTTCAACTGTTATACTGAAGGTTGATGGACAAATCTCTAGCCTGTCAGTAGCTTAACCGTTTTGAGAAAACAGAAGCTGTTCACACTGGGAACCGAAGTAGAATAACAGAACTTCTTGTAAAGTGTATATTTCACTATGTTCTGTTCATTCTTTTGCACAGTACGGTGACAGTTAGGTGGATTCACTAGAAAGTTACGGAAGAAGTTGAAAATTCCTAAGCATATCTGATCCTGGATTAAATGGTTTCGACAGGAACATCAACTAGAAGCACATGGGTTTCGTAATCTGGAAATCTAGTTGCCGTAGGGGTACGAATGCGAAAAAATTGAAGGAGAGTGTGGTGATGAGTGGGTTGCAGAAAATGAGCCCAGTATCACCCTTTCAAACAGACTTGAAACACAGTAGTGTGCATCAAACGACAACCAACTAAAAAAGATCCGACAGTAGTCCGGGCCATCCTACACACAGTTAAGGCCCAAAGCTGAAAATGATGATCGTAGTGATGATGGTGAAGATGAACTGCAGGAGAATGTGGATGGTCCAACACAGTATTACTCTACCAGAATGTTACTGGTGGCCGAAATACCCGGAGGCCGGACGTCGTTCCTTGAATACGTGTGACGCAGTAACGGTAGTCTCCGATAGACGGTTTCAAGATTGGTAATTCCAGACGCTAAATGAGATTTGTTTGCAAAGTCAGATGGCTAATCTGCTGTTGTGGTTTCGGTGAGTTCTACGTGATCTGTAGATTTTGACTAAGCTAAGGCAGATTTAAGTGTAGATGATGCGGTTGCTGGAAAACTCTTACCCATGACATTTCGACAACTTACGGAGGTCTATCATGATACAGCAGTGGATGAGGCGTTATGGTACACTGTGTTACTCCCCACTGTTTATCGCCAGATGGGAATAGTACGCTTGAACATTTGGCTCTGGTGAATGGTGCACCAATATTAACAAAATGCTTTCCGATTAAACAACAAAGGTGGTCTTGCTTAACACGATCGCTAACTATGGAATAACCGAGTAGGTTTCTATCGCAGACCTATTCATTGGTTTGAAACATCAAGCAGTGCTTGTAACCAGCCAGATCTATCACATATGGTTAGGTTCTCGATGACAAAAATATTTTTAAACAGTGTTAGTGAATCAGCTTATAGATGTTAGGGTATACAACGAATCGAATCCTTATGGAAATGTTCCGAATCATCACCAGGCGTTAGCATTCAGAAAATTACTTGTGAAAATTAGTGCCAACTCCACATTTTAATACGTAAGAAAACCCTTTGTGACCTCTGAAAAGGGACATGGACAGTACCCCAAATATCACTTTCAATCAGGGACCAAGGAAAAACTCACTGCATTGATTTACGCACAGTGCGCGATTGAACCGACAAACGACATGACCAAGATAATAGGCAAGATAAGCGTTTGAGCTCAATTATGAAGAGGTGACAAACAAGCACTTCGTTTTTTAGGATGGTTTTGTTCGGAAAGCGGGTCAAAAGTGACACTTCAACGTTATTGTGAGGTTCACTTGCTTGGGTCTCAGAAGACGACTATTAAAGTCATTAATTTGATCTTATAAGCAAATGGTAAAACAAAAATATTAGTTATCTCAGTTTAACCCACTCGAAATGCTCCAATGATTTCGTGCTTATAAAAAATGTTATAGCTAACTAAGAGTTAAAACTCTTCCTTTGATAAATTTATGAAAGAATAAAGATATTGCTAAGCACCACCCGGTCTAAACGGATACCGTAAAACCCAGTGTTTTGACTACATGTGCAATCGTCTTCTCGAACTAGGTTTACATACAAGTTGGAGCTCTTCAATTTGTCCAGTACTGTTAATCTGTCACCATAACCAACTTGATTGCATTACCTTCCTTGCCTATACGGAATAAACGATAAAATTTAGTTTTTGGTATGGTACAGTAATTAGTTTCAATGATGTCATCCGGAATTTGATGAATCGTACGATACAGTAAGTAATTCTCCGTCAGTCAGTCAGTTGTTTTCAAATGTTGAAATCTAGTATATCAAGCCAAATGTCTTGTCTATGTATATTTTGCAAAATATGCGCTTCTCAAGTTTAGACCTGACGAAGACATAATAAACAAGTGTCTGCAGTATCAGCTGTTTTGTTCTGAGTATCAACTGTAAAGAAATTCAGTGTTCGCTGTTAAGAGTCGGGAAGTGATATCCCAAAACCTAACAAATACTTGGTAAAACTGAAGAAAATGTAGAGAAGTGGTGCTTGCAGGAATAATTGGCTCTGTTTGCGAAGACCTTAGTTGAAAGTGGGATCAGGGTTCTTGAATGGGTTCATCAATGATATGGAGACATCATCTCATAAAAACCAGCATTGTTTGACTGACCTTTCTGTTGAGTGCTCAAATGTTGTACGACAACATCTGTCAGCGATTCCCGATAGGCATAGCGGTCCCGGTAGAGACTGTGTACGGTTGGAAGCAGCAGTT
>LUCH01001471.1:73153-123802 GCA_013368495.1 Paragonimus heterotremus
TAAAAATCCAAAAAATGTACAATGTACAGCGTACAACCATATGATACACGTCCACCAGTAATCGTCTCGTACTTTTGACATAAATAATACCCGTTAAACTACAAAAGCACATGTGAATACAAAGCTTTCTAGTGTAAAGTCACCTTACCGTAGGCGGTAATAACGGCTACATTTCATAAGACGTGGAGGCCCCACGTTTCTTACTTTCAAGCAATCGCGATTGTACAAACGATGGTTCAAATAAGTAGAGTGTTACCAGATCAGCCTTAGATCGCCTTTATTGCTGTTCATGAAATCCGCTGACCAAGACTAAAGAATATTGTTCTGTACACTAGCAGGTGCATCTGTGAGCTGGGCTTTGCCTTGGCAGGTACAGTCTCAGTAGGATATATGTCGGCCTGACTGGGCTGACACAGCGGGGGTATAGTGAACAAGGAATCGTGTGCACTCCATTAAGCGTTTGCCTAGGAAATGATTGCAGTGTCTCCTCTAATGCGAATCTCCAGAATCATCATTTCTATTGTCGTCGTTAGCCAAACGCTGAATGTAATCTGTTATTCAACGTACATGACCGAACAGAGTAATGAAAATCATAGCAACCTACAGAAGCTTCACAATTGACTACACCGACTGTATCTGTACTGAATGATGTTTGAAAAACGCCAGTGATATGCTGTGGTTACCGAGCTGCGTCGCAACGTCATCGTACCAGAGCCGGAAGGTAGTTCTGTTTTTGAACACAAAATACCTTTCCACGATTGCCTGAAAAATGCCTACTTGTAAATTCTCCCAGTGTTACATCTAGTGAAGCGACTGTCAATGATACACCATGTGGCTAGTTTACGCACAGGTTCTTACATTTTTCGTAAACGAACCTTCCGGCGCTTCTAAAGATGCAATGAATACTATTAACATTAATCGCTAGGGCGTTCCACTTTTAAAAATACTAGTATTGATACTGGTCGATATATATTACTTGACAGCCGCTGTGTATTACGTCATTATCGATCTAGACAAGTGTTTGTTTTGTATTCTCCTGTCAACTCCACTCGTGGTTTCATTGTTGAAACTGGCTCGTAACCCGATTCTGAAAGACCTTTGTTAGTAGGTAATCTTTTGCTCCAATTCTGCTTGAATTGTTACTCTTCGTATTCGGTTTAATGCGGCAGTACACCATTACTATTCTTACAGTTTATCAAATAGCATAACTGTTACTTGATCCGATGTCTGGAACCATAGTGATGTGGATTAGTAAACATAAATTGGCATTACGTTCCTTGGAAAAATTTCTGGTGCTATTGCGAAGCTTCCGTTTCAACATAGGTTACTATCAACTATAATCGGAGAGAGACCTTCTACAGGAATTGGAACTGCTCAAGACCACGAAAGTCATCTAATTACACGTGGAACTTGGCGTTCTAGTTTAGCAGATCGCGGTCATCTCAAAATGAGATGGAATCATTGGTTGATAAATGAGTTGTAATTCATCTTCATGAGTATTCGTTTGGTGCACATTTTACCATTGTTTCTCATCACCTAGCCATAAACTTTATAAATCACCAAAACGAATCTGTAATCAAGCAACTAGCAGCCGTGGTCCAATGATACAGCATCATGTTGTCTGTAGTTATTTGACTACATGTAGTGCACTTGAAAATATGTTCAGAGCGTTGATTACCCCTCATCGCATGATCAAAGTGTTGAAAGAGTTGTCAGAATGTGTATTTGTTTAACAGCTGTCCGTTAATCGTGTTGTTTCTACTGAAGAAAAGGAAATACTTCTGCATAGTAGTTCTTCTATTCCATGAAAAATGGAGTTTTCTTACGAGGCACAAATTTCCATAATTATTCACTCGATATAAAGAAATTGCAATCACCTTTGATGGTTGAGTGTAACTGAACGATTAACTTATTATTTCATCTACACCTTGTCTAGTCAACACTCTGACAATCTCGGGATTCGTAAAATGATATCGTGGACTCGAATGATAAGTTAGGGGAGAAAATGAGTGCAAGAATTAACAGTTATCCAAGCTGTGTTCATAAAACCCAAATTACGCACCAGAGTGGATTCTGTGACTAGTATCTTATCAGATTTTTGCAGCTCATTTAAACAGATTACTGTGACCCATTCCAGTACACAAATGCGTTTCTATTTTTATTCACAATAATCCGTGTTAATTCTACGTTAGTAACAGTTTCATAACTTTAAAATTCTGAGGTGTTATAAATTTACATGTCAGAGAAAGGGATTTGCTTCACCCCACATACTGTGGCTAAAGGGCCGAAGTGTCGACATTTGTTTACGACTTCACAACATTCACAGTCTAACTGTGATACAAAGAACTGTGGTTTAGCTTCCGTGGCTCGCATCCACAGTAAGTACCGTTCGTTCTCAAAAATATTGAGATACTTGGCAAACACTAACGTTGCTTACTCATTTAGAAGGTCTGCCTCGTGATGCTGTAGGTTAGTAGGATATCACGGTAGTTTGTAGGAACACTCTTAGTTGCCAATTGTTCCAACTGCCTTGCTATTTATTTTGACTGTTGGCATTATTGACAGCGCTCTCTCGTTTGTTCGACCATCCAAGGTCATAACAAAAATTTCTGGCCACACATAGGCTGGATGGTCTTGCTCTGCTTTTTGTCGTGCTTTACTCACAGCTCAGTTTCCAGTCTATTTGCAGTAAACTTCGTTGTATTTTAAACGGTTTTCTGGTTTGATTATTATGGCTAATAGGTACGGTTCTAGATATAGAAACATTTCAAACGTTTCGAAACTTACATGTTCCGAACAACTATGTCGTGACCCCACTATATCGCTTGTTACTTATGACATTTCAGTAAATCGCTGTTATTCACTGGTCGGTCATGCAGCATACGTTGCGAATCTCTAACTCAGTGGACAAAAGCCTCACCTCGTAGCATAAAAATTGCCGGACTAAACCTCATTCAGACTATTCTACGTGATCAGGTTGTGTTTGGTTAAGGGTTGGCATCCTGACAAATCATAATTTGTCACCTAATTCAGTTACATACAAAGGGATAATGGAGAAATTGGAAACCAAATTGAACCACCTTTTTAGGCCGATCTGTGGATGACTGAACTTGTCGCTTTTGCGTCTGTTGTTTTTAAACAGCATGATTGTATTTCCTCGAAGAATTTTCATATCTTATTACGTATACGTGCATGATGTATTTTGGTGCAAGATAGGTGACGTATCAATGTGAAATTGCCAAAAAGAAGTACTCGATACAATGAGTAAAAAAAGAAAACCATGTAAGTTATGCAAAAATTGAGGGGAAGATAATAGTAGTGCCGATTACAATAAACTCGTCGACCAAACCGACCACTAGAACATGTACAGGAAGTTCCATGAATTATTCCTTACATCTGTGAGGCGCTGACTGCCGAAAGGACCGTCACTATAATGCTAAGTCGAAGACTAATGCGTCCTTCGTTATGGCACAAAGATTAGTGAGTTGTGACGTTTTTTTGTTAAGATTACTGTTCCTAATTACATTTGCAATCTTGCAAATTATCGTATGTCTGCTTCCAATGCAGACAGACGCCAGGAAAGTTTTGGGCAGAGTGAACGGTACAAGCAACAGTGAGAGGCTTTACAATTATGCTGAGCTAAAAAACAGCCGACACGTTTAACGAGCTTAAATGCATGTGGCATTGGCATGCATGTGGCATTGGCATGCGTGTTGTGGATTGTTTCTTCCTGGAAAATAAATCTGGGCACAAGAACAGATTAACAGGACCTAAAATTAATGGTTTCGTATTGTCTCGGTTTACCTCTTAACTGCGTCTCGAAAATTAAGGAGGCCAATCTGGTGAATGAGTTATATAGAAGATGATTGTCAGAATCTTTGAGCTAGCCGATATTGATTAATTCCATACAGCGTCACTAAGACACTCGTGTAGGTTTTGTGGGAAAAGTTACCTTGATGGGACACAACCCAAATTGGAATGCGACATTCTCTTCACAGTCGATTTCAAAACTGTGCTTAACCGGCAACAAGTCTTCTCGATTTCTAAGGTAGCTCGATCTATGCAAGTGGAACTGTTCACCAATCACACCAGCTGTCGCAGAATCTCTCATTATTTAGTCCGAATCACCAACTTGATAACAAGTTGCTGAAGTTGTCACATGCAGAAATTTACTCGGGTCGGCTGTGTCAGACATGCACTGTCTGCCGGGAGAGTTCAGATAGCAGATTAAATAAAGAGCACATTTGAGATGCAGATATGAGACGTCCATAAAAGTCTTCAAGTAAACTGACCATCCAAATCACTTCACTAAAATCAAGTTAAGTTTAACGGCTATCTCGCTATCAACCGCTGCATTAGAGGATGCGCTTTTTAGACTGCAGTTAGGCTTTTGTTACTTCAATATCCACTTTCATGTAAATTTTGAGACTGGTTTATCTTCTAATATGTCTTGATGAAACTACATGTGCCAGTTCTAACTCTCGATAACGTTTACCTTCTTGGTGTGTTCTATGCATGTTTCGGCAGTTTTTGTATTCCTCACTGTAGTTTAGTTTCATTCGTTCCTTCAGTCGCAACGGCCAAGAGCTGGAACAGAAGGTGCCGTGGTTCGGACAGCCGATCAGGACAACAAATTAAAAGAATGAAAACCCACTGAGAATAAAAACTGATTGAAAAACAGCAATTCGTACGAACAAATAATTGCATGAATGCTGTTAAGCCATTGAATGCGGTATACCGCCTTCTCGGATAGCCTGTCTAACCACCGATTCGAGTGATCACGAGGATTCCAGTCAGACAGGCGACATCCAAACACTTTGTTCAATGCAACCGTCAGGATCTTCCTATTTCGTGACTACACTGTTGCTTGACCACTACTCGGTTTCACCCAGCCCGGTACGGGCAAATGCTCAGCTGGCCCATGGATTACATGACCTAACCAT
This sequence comes from Paragonimus heterotremus, assembly GCA_013368495.1. Classification (NCBI taxonomy): domain Eukaryota; kingdom Metazoa; phylum Platyhelminthes; class Trematoda; order Plagiorchiida; family Troglotrematidae; genus Paragonimus; species Paragonimus heterotremus. The sequence continues at coordinate 78,097 of LUCH01001471.1, forward strand.
CGCAGACGGTGCAGCCTGACTAGCTGAGTAACTGCCGACGGAGTACATTCAGAAAAATTAGATGGATCAAGTGTTCTGTCGCGTCCAGTTGCTCAGTCACTATCACAACGGAATGCCAATAACGGTGCAGAAAAGTTGCGGATAATGATAAAAATGAGCAAATCAAAACTCAAGAAAAAATCCCCTCATCGACTCCAGCGGCTGATACTGATATTCATCAATCATGCGACAGTTAAAAAGTGGATAACCCTAGAGGGGACACGATAACTTACATCTGAATTCTTGAAAGCGATTTTATCTCCCAGTGGGTTCTTACCTGAATAAACCGGCTTCTGTAACACTCATTGTTGAAATAAAATGGGTGCGTGTGTCTCCAGGTATCTTCAACGACCTAGTTATATGCGCAAATACCTCTGTAATTTTGGCGGACTTCAAACTAAAACATGATTCAGATCAATTACAGCACACGTCATTCATCAACTGGGCTTACTATTTGGTTTTCTCCTGGTCGACTACGACAGCACCAAACCCAAGAATGCTGTTTATTGATTGAGGCTAGACGACTGCCCTCGGCACTGAAGAGCGTACATGCCTGATCTGAGCCGCAAACGGCGACAGCTTCGCATTTGGCACCAAACCAAGTCACGTCACAAGGGTCAAATGATAGGGTGCGATCTTTTCCCGTCTACTCCACCCAGTCAGAGAGCACCGGAAGAAAAGGGAAGGATACAGTGTGCCGAGTTTCCAGGTTAGTCAAAAATAATCAAAATAAACATAATGTTGAACATCAAATTGGAACTTCTCAAATGAAACTCATATATCGGCTCTCGTGATATGCTTAAACTTCGGTTTGTCACGATGGAAAAGAACTACTGTACTAGATTTTCGAACTCGTTGAAGTTGCGTAAGAGCACACACCTTTGTCAGGACGGGTAGTAAACCTTTAGCTATAACGTTTGTAAGGTGGGAGGTTTAGAAACAAATCCATTATCTTCAAGATGACCAATCATGACAGAATGTTCATGTATGAACGGTTAACCACAATCGTTTCAAACTAATACCCATGTCAGTTGGTCGTTTCGAAAGACAACACGAACTACCCTCCACATTCCAAAGACTATGGCAGTGATCATGATACAAGGTAAAACGTCAAACTGCAGTCAACTTGCTGAACAGTTAACTGGCTAACTTAACAGCCTATCTGAAGCCTATCAGGGGCTACAGATCAATGTGGGCTATGCTTAGCGTGCGAAATAAACCTTCGAACTTAAAAATATTCCATCGGAATAACTTGGAATGTAAGTGTTACAATTTGGTATTCCTTTTATGATGTGACCAACACGTTTTTCCCTCACTCATTTAATAGCTGCGAATTGAAGAAAAAATACTATTCAGAATTTGAAAGAGGAATTTTCTCAAGGAAAATCGGTCCTGAAGTGAAGCTGTACCAACATTAAGTATTCCCAAAAAATATTCAATCGGACAAACAATGTTAAACGGAATAAAACAATAACTTTATGCATACTTTGGGCACGAGCGTCAGCTGATGGACACTTTGACCGTCGCCATAGATAATCTAGTCCAAATGTTATACAAAATTATTATCAGTTTCGGTATTATAGTGTTGAACAAATGTTTTGATTCCAAAAAGAGTCTGATGTCAAAGATACTGCTATCATTGTAGGGAGTCTACATCAACATAAATGTAGCATAACTGGTAATGAACTTAATGGAAAATTTAACTTTGTATCAACAGATGAGTCTACTGTTTCTGTCAGATTATCAGAAGATGAAATTATCCCTTGTTATTACGTTGGAATATCAGCAATTGGTGACAATTCGGCAGATCCCTAAAACACCAATAAAATAGGAGAACATTTTTGAATCTTTTTGCTTGGTGTGTCATTGCACATTGAATGTGCTCACCATAACTGTATAATGTATATTAAAATTTTAAATTTTATATAACGGTTATCACCATACACATTACTGCCCGGGAAGGAAATGTGGAATTTAGAAACAAAATGGTTTTGAATAAATCTGCAATTTAACCTACAGTTATAATGTTGTATAGCTTTTAAAATAACCCTTACCGAAGGAAGGTTTATTTCAAACATCAAGCCATTATTCATAAAAGTGTTCGGAACACCCAAATGATGTTTAAGCTGTAAGTCTTTAGATTTTATCTCATCTAGAACAACGTTGATACTTAAGTGTACCTTTTCATAATTCCATATTTTCAAAACCGTCTTTTTTGTGAGCGATGGTGATTAATTGCAAACAGTACCTGTTTACCACAAAGTTGATAAAACGAAAGCTTCTGATTCCAGTCCACGACAGCCAGCAGTTCTCTCTGTTCCATCCTGTAAGGCAGAACAAATGTTATGTATGATGCAATCCAACTACTGTGATTCATACTTGAATAATCAAATATAAACTGAGCAAAACAAAGTCCGGCAATGTTTCATAGTAAAGTTTAGAAATAATTTTGTTAACGCATCACTAACTTTGATGGGCTCCACCGCAACCTCCAGATTATTGGAGCACCTGGCCGCTCAATTTTGGCTATTTCTTCAGTAGCCTGGAAATATTACAACAAAACTTTGTTCAGGAAGGTAAAAACAGATTACGGAAGGTGTAAGCCTAAACCTGGCGTGAAGCGTGACAGAAATAATTTATGTTTTTGACAAAAATCACAGAATCTAAAATGAACCTTATGATTAATTGTCCATGAAGTCTCACGTATACTTTTGGTGGGGCTGTCAAAACGCTAGACAACAAACCCGGCCGTGAGCATGCGGCTACTTCAGTTTCATTCACTGTCCAGTTGAGAGAAAGTACCACTGGACTACCGACCACCAATTGTGGTAACTACAGAATACAACGTTACAGTTCAGTCCATCATCAATCACTGCCATCATCATCATCATCATAACAGCCATGAGCCTGACCAAAAGGTACTGTGGCTCGGGCTGCCGCTCAGCTCAACAGTGACGTGGAATATCCTAGAAGAAAACGTTACTAAAAAGAAGACTAAGCGGAAGAACTAGAAATGGTATGGATACAAGTACGCTATTGACTGCGACACATCGCCATCTCGGATAGCGTCTCTAACCAGCGGTTTGGGTGATTACGAGGGAATAGCTACTACGAACGTATTCATACTAATGATGGTCAATATTGCTGTTACGAAGGACCCAACAAAGAAGTGTCTGCGGTGTTCATGGCATTCAAACTTTGACGCTTCCTTGTGTAAAGAAGTGAGTCTTCAAAGATAATGACAATCGACAGAGTACTTTTAAAGATATAAATGATGTAGGATTGCACTTCTTACTCAGTTTAGTCTTTTGTGCATGCTACGGTTCCAAAGTGTCAACTGCTGATCCAGTACTTTGAGAAAAGTAGTTATTTGAACTTAATGAAGAGAAACCAAACACTTTCTACATAATTATTTTAAGTATGCCCGCTGCCTCATGGACGGGTAACTAACATGAGGGAAGTGTCCACTACGACAAGGGATTTAAGTCAAGCAAAGGGTCTCATTGTTCACTGAGTAACCCAGATTATTCACATTTCTTATAAGTCACGGTCGTTACAGTACATGAGTGGCCTTGTCCGCCACGATGTCTGGAAATACCTTGTGTGATACATCATGCAATCAGTTAACATTATGCATGGTTATAAAATATAACCAACCCAATGTGTTGCCCAACAGTAAAACTTGAAAATCCTTTCAAAAGTTCCCCTTAAATCGTAAAGTAAGAAGCGTATCAAACACGCATTTTCCTTGAAATCTTGTCAGGCCGTTAAAATTAAAAAACATCAAAATAAAAGTGGTCACATATAAAGCCTGGTGTCTGTCTTGATTCACACCATATCACCTTCGTGTTCGTAAAAACCATTTCAGCTGTACCTTTCTAAATATCTACCGGGTGAATCAACTAATGCCGAGGACAGCTGGAAGAACTAAACAAACTTCTTTCATCCAAATTAGGTTGAGTTACGTAATCGAGAAACGATGGCCTCAATAGTCATCATCATCATTAACAGTTATATATATATATATATGTATATATATATATGGAGGTTCAGGACCAAATCCATATTACTCACGTTGCACGGCGGATTAACCTTGATGAGCCTTCGAAGGTGAGGCAGAAGTTTCTAGTCATGTTCTTGATCTCGGTTAATATGAACGGCAATATAGATAGGACGCTTGGAGAAATACAGAAAGCAATGAGGCAGCTGTCAGCGGATTTGGCTGCGTTGAAAATGACATCACGGAGGAAGGATCGACTAGGAAGCTTTTCTATCTGTGGTAAAAAAGGACACTGAAAGAAGGATTGTACAACCTGTTGGTTTAAGATACCTGTAGATAAATTGTCCCATGGTTTTTTCTTCCATTGTGGGGTCCAACCGGTAACAGAAACGATTGAGAGATGGGCCTTACATACAAGGGTTGAAGTTGGCGGAGAAGTAAAACTGCTCTTGGTCAATACGAGGGCAACTGCTTCGTTGATTTTCCTTGCAGCGAAGGAAGACGTAAGACCCACGTATATGATAATCAGAACAGTTGGAGTTCTCAACCTACTAGTTAATGGTGTGAAAAAACGCGAGGTCTGTATTGGCAGCCGTATAGTGAAGCACCGTTCAGATGTCATCCGCTCTGGTAACACGTCCCCTATGATGCGTATACACCATTCCAGTACTCCGTTCTAATCCATCGTCTTCCTAGCGTTGATAATTGTCCTTCAGTTACAATTGTGCACAATATACTACTCTCAAACGGAGCTGCCCGGTAAACAACAATGTCACCTAATTTGTTGATAGAATCCTGCACTCTAAACGTGACGTTCCCGTTCACAAGTACGCCATTATTTGAAAAGATAAATCTCTAAGTGTTCTCAATGGTCTTATGTACTTCTGGGCCGTATTCTCAATGCGTAGCGACTACAGTAGATGATATTTTTGATAGTCACATTCACTTGTACATTCTTGATGATTTTGGCTTTTTGCCTACTTTGTTTTAGTCAAGTTATTCCAATTGTAATATCCGTCCTGGGGCTACAATCACAACTCGCTCTGTGCTTTTCTAGCTTGAAGTGCTTTCTCTATACACTCTATTTTCCAGGATCGATACAGATACATGAGGGTCAACGCGGTGAGTTCTTGCTTTCTATTGTCGATCGGTTTTCGATATATCACTAAAGTGACTACAGACTGGGTATTAATCTGTTGGATCAGTTCCGATAAATGTACAGTATGTGGTCTATGGTGACTTCTGTAAACAAACTGGTGGGGCGGTAGTGGGATCATCATTATAGCCACTAGTAGCAAATATTTTTTCCGAACAAGTTGGACTACATGACGCTTATCTGGGCTATGGATCAAATGCTTAGTTTGGTAATATGTTTGCCATCGCACATTGAAATGTCAGCATAGCAGCTATGTTCAAATAATTTAACTGCGCCCATCCACTGATGATTTACACTTCAGAACTGGAGTCAGATGACTCTTTTGGTTTTCCGGACGCTCCTGTGAATAGAACCACTGATGGAAGTATTGAGCGTTCCCTTTATTGTGAGGTTAAACCTATATAATCATTTTACAGTTTTAATAACGTGAACTGTAAGCAGAATCTCATACAATCAGTGATGGGCTAGGCTAAATAAATCTGCTGACCGGATGCTTGGACCATTAGTTCGAGTGACTGGCTCGTATTTTTCATAACAGTGCCCACCCAAATAATTTTGCGACCAAACATACGGAAGCAGTTCAGGTAGAAGGAAGGGTTCTAAGGACTGATAGAAAGCTCGCTTTCATTTAATTGTCACACGAAGGAATAACTTGGCTTTACTACAAATACATCATTTCACTAGTTCATTTAAGAAAAATTCCAACATGACTGGACCGATTAACTAATTACTTGATTCCTTGCTGCTCACTCTAAATCTGAAGGGTTTAGTAAGGGTCAACAACTCACCTATAATGATTTGCTTGTTAGGTTGTGATATTTGGTAAGCTACGTAAGCCGTACAATTATTCATTTGTCTAAAAGAATTAGAAGACATCATCACACATGGAGCAGGATCGAAAGAAGAAAAATCAGTAACAACTGACGTTGTAGGTCATCGGACTGACAACAATCACCAAGTCAGCACACATCGACCATTCACTGGTTTCTGTAGAATTTCACAGAATCGATTAAAACCCATTAGTCAGAAAATGTTAGCTCCTGCTGATTCCATCGCCATTAGGTAATGCAAGTCAACCTAATCTGTCTTAGCCAATGGTTAACTCATCTGATCAATATATAGACAGTTACCACTAGGACTTCGGTTCAGATCGGCCTGTCTTTTCAACGCCACATTGGACACAAGTGACAAAGTTCTCATGTTCATCTGTAGCAGAATCGTTCGGCAAAGTTTGACGTTGGTTGATCAGTCATTGGAACTGGCGTTGCACATTCAATGTGCAGTTTATGTTTAACGGATTTCTCTATCGACAAATCGACGGCGCAGCAATGGAATCCTCCCTCGTCAATTTGCTATTCGATGTACTCATGAGTAAGTTTAAACACAGCTACATGAAAAGTTTGATCGATAGCCCACGTTTACCGCTGTTACGTTGATGATCTATTCATGACAGCAGATGGCTTAGAGAGAAAATCGGTAATATTCTACGTACGTTTAACACAATTCATGTTCCTTCACAGTACACAGCAGGAATAGTAACGATCAGAAATATCGCCATATCATGTGGCTGATCTTGTGGATGAGAAAAATATATTTCGTCAATCTGTCATTTAGAGACGATCTAGTGACACATTTTTTCATCCGTGGGCTGTATGACACACCACTGAGAGTCTTATCGGATGAGGAACCGCGATCCTGGTTTGTAAATATGTGCATGCTGTCTGAATGTGCATGAGCTACCTAGGTCCCATGGCTGTAGGGACCATCTTTCGATTTCTTTCCATGAAACGTTCAGGGAAACTGTTAGAGAGCGACAATCATGCGCAGTCATTCTTGTCTTCTACGGACAAAGAAGAACGTTGTTTGCAAGCTGAGATCGAACTTAACGAGTTCATTGCTCTTCTACTGAAAAGAATTTAAAAACAACGTCACTGTCAGTTCTTATGAATCTGTAATCACAAAAACTGAGCCACACTCACTTCTGATTGCAGGTATCATAGTTCCACAGACTTTTCAGTCGGCCCATTTCAAAAAAGTACTAGACCCGAGTTTGCTCTTGTTAGATCTCATCAGTAGTGCCTATCTTTGTCACGGTCAAAATGTGAACTCTGGTCACAAATTAATGTGGTTGAGCTTTCAAATGTGGTGATTCAGTCGTGCCTAAAGTAAGGTCACTGGTGCAATCGGTAATATGGTTGAGTCATAAAAGCGTGATCATAACCCCAGTCACGACCGTGGCAAGAATGTGCACTACTGGCGAGCTCTAATGACAGCAAAACTTGAGTCAAGTGTTTCTCTCCTAAATGGGCCGACTGAAAAGTCTGTGAGATCACAACTACGATCGACTGTGAATGCTGTTCAATCTATATGAAAACCAAAATTCTCTACCACACAGTTATTCTCTGATAATTTTATTCAGTGAGTGTAAGTAAATGAGTTGGTCATTCATGTGCATAACTATAGAATTGCATAGGTGTATATGCCTAAAGGCATATAAATTTGTACAGGTTTGTACTTTCCCAAGCAGCACACAGCCCCATTTTTAATGGGGCAAAATGGGGCATTGTATTTGAGTGCGTTTTTCATGTTAAGTACACGAAATTGTCCCATGGTGTATACTTTTAGCGATGTCTTCATTGCTGGTGTGCACGTTGGTGTCTATTTGTTAAGATGTTTCTCTTTTCGTTTTGTTTTAATGCATCACTTTCACATAATTAATTGAGCTCCGTGTTAGTTGACTTGAAATGTCGGTAGGCTTCCGTGATGCATTATTTGTTGTCATCACATTATCGCACGTTATTTCGCAATATAATCAATGGATTACATCACACAGAGGATAAAAGATTGTCGTTTGGTGTCCACCGTTTACCGAAAATGGAGGAGGTTCATGCAGCAGAATAAGTGTTTCGTGATCTTTCGCGTCGAATCTTATCGTCCATGTTCAGTATCACTTTCTCCAAACAACTGAACTGGAGTGGGATTCACGGGAAACATTTGGCCAGCCAAATTGAAATAACGAAAGCTATTACAGGTAATAATACTCTTCACACACTGACTAATTATTTTTTAGACGCGGTACGTAGCTCTCATTTTGCTGGAGCAACGGATAAAGAAGTCGAGTGGGGGATCAAGAAGTGATTGCATAACGCGCGAGACCGCGCTGGTGGAAGAAAACTTTGAGTGAAAACAGATGTCGTTTGACTGTTTTTATATAACATTGCCGGAAAAAAATTTGTACACATGCATGTAAACGTCCTTGTATCTTTGCGCGTAAATATACACATATGTAACGTTTTGTATAGCATTTTGTACAGCATAATTTTCATTGTTTTTCACACTTTTCACCTTCTTCAAATTCACATGTACACTCGTTTAAATCATGTGAGTTGATTCAGTTAACAATACAAAAACACACTTCCAAGGTCGCGAGCCCTGTGTTTTCTCCCTGCGTTCAGTGTCGCGCAAGTACAGATTTTTGGGGGAAATTAACGGCTAACGGAATCTGCATTTGTTTCAGCACAATTCCAAATTTATCTATCGTCGGAATTATCTCCGTTGTGACTTCTAAAGTTACCTGGGAATTATACGACAGCTTGCATCATTTGGATACTTCATTCCGTGTGGTGGAACTCTAAACGACGCACGTTCATGTACTACTGTGAGTCAGTTATTTTCATATTTTATCACTTTTTAATTTCGTATTTACTCCTGAATTGTATATAGCGTTTAGATCCACTGCACATATTTCTACGGTTGCTTACAGCGTTATTTGCCACATATGCGTTTATACCCGACAAGTGAAGACTTAACAGTATGCGACGTGACTTAAGAGCGATTACTAAATTTACTTCAAAGTAATGTGTACCGCGACGTTAACTATCATCCTGTCTTTTTCATCTCATTTCAGATGGGTGGAATACGTGGGCCGAAACTACAAGTCAGCAAATAAGGTAAGACATTTTTATAAATAGCTGTGTCCTTCCGTTTGCAGATTGTATTCATCTGTTATTTGTGTTGTGTTCACTGTGGCACATCAACCATAAGTTACCCCCCGAACATCAGCTATCGCTTGTTGCGCAAGCATTACAACTGTTTGTTCATATATTTTCATTCACATAAACAGCTATATCATGTTAAGATGTTTCATTTACATCCTTACTTACAATATCTTATCCGTTACCTCGCAGATACTCTTTGAATACAGAAAATCCATATGGACAACGAAAAACGGTGAACAAAAATATGATCTTCGTTGTCAACAATTTGTATGGAAAGAAACCAGTGTTATTGTCTGAAAAACCATGTTGTACATTGACGATGATTGGCAATAAATGTGCATGCATTCACAACCTTTCGTTCATTGTCGCTTGCAGTCTTGCATTGGCGGGTCGTCCGGTAGAATAGGGACCAATGCGTATGCGGTGGAGTAATTCTGTGAGAAGAACTGAAAGAATAGTGCGTAGTAGTCGAGAGAAATCGGGTTCGTACTCAAGCTTTCGCGCAGCAAAACGCTTTTACAGCCAGTCCCTATTTTGCCCCCATGGGTCCCCCGTGGGGCCCATCAGCCAAACCTCATTTTTACCCCCCGCCAGCCCCCAAAAGCCCCCCGGAGTCCTTTAAGGGACCATATGGGGCGTGTTATTTGGGTTCGTACAGACGGACGAACGCACATCATCAAGCCTGTAGTAGTTTCATTCAAAAACGTGAGAAATGGTGCGAAAAACATATATATTCATGAATAGGTTGCCCCGCTCACCTTATTCCGGATACTGATAACGCCATTGTAGAGACCGATAGCCAGGTACTGACCATCAGCTTTCCAGCTACAACAAGTAGCGCGAACAGGAAGCTTGGTTTTAGTCACAGATTGTTGATCCAATGTCCAGAACACTGATGAGTTTACCGATTATTCCAATCAAGAAAGCAAATCGAGAAAATTTACCGAAATCGCTGCAAGCACAACTGGCGAGCAAGATAGTTGACGGGTTGAAGGAAAGACACTGAATCGCGTCATTGTGCCTGTCACCTGATAATTTATAATGGTTCACAAGAAATGACCTGCCTATATTTTAAGAGACCTTCAAGAGTGGTAGATTTCCATATTATCACGCACTTGTCTGCAGAGCCGCTCGAAAAATACTTCCCATCATAAGCCCAATTAACACAATAAACAGGCTCCTTGTGTCCTCTCAGTGTTTTAAGAAGGTCTGCGTCTTCTGAACGGTAAACTAAAACAACACAACCAGCAGCAACGAGCAATTTTGTGCCATCAGGGCTATAACACAAGTCCCAAATACTAACAATAAACACCGAACTACGAAGGTACCAATGTGGGGAGCCGTCTTTTCCACGCACTTTTATATTCCAAAGTGGAATACAGTCCATTAATTGTGGTTGCTAGTATAAACTGATAATTGTGAACGTTCTGAATTGAAGGTCGTAAAAACAATGATAAATTGTATGTTAAAACAAAGTAGTTGGAAATAGTTTCTGAAATCATAACGACTATAAGAAGCAAAATTTTTATCCCTTGAATACGGGTGCTCGAGTTTAAAATGGAACAAAGTTTGACATTTTGTATAGACCTTCATTCATTTGCACATTTATTCTTTAGTTGTTCCTATTAGTTCAACTCAGCTCACAGGACGTAGCGGCTAGTGGCCTGGTGGTCCGGCTTTTTATACCGTTATGTAGCAGTACCCCGCGCTTTGACTGTGAGGATCCCGATTCAGGCTTCTTCTGCCTGAAACCCGTAACCTGCAGACACAGAACGCCCAGTTAGAATATAATGAAAAGAGAAAAATAGCGAGAGAACGGGAAACGGTGTACGTGCAAGCTCGTTAATAGAATGAAGACAGCCGTACTGATTTGGCGACGCATATGCACGCACCCATTTTGACATAACCAACCAATACAGCTGTAGGTTACACTGGTATTTAAACGCGACATTTCTGTGACACTCCAGTCGTATAGAGAAAGGCGATACTGTTCTGCTTGCACACTGAAAAGAGGGTCTGAAGATTGCATGCGTGCACGACAGCTTACTGTAGCTGTAGGTGAAAACGGATAAATTAAGAATGAGGGAAATGTTGAGGGATAGCTAAATCCTTTTAAAACCCTTGATTCCTCAACGGTGACACATGAACACCTTGACACTAGGGTAGTCCGACGTGGATTGCTGATAAATAAGGAGAGAGTAGAATTCTGAAGCTCACATCTCCCACTGCATCAGCTGGTAGGATCAGTTTCTTAGCCTTCGAAATGGAGGCATATGGTCTTTGTGCTACTCTTTTGAAATAATATTAAAATGGTTTTAACAATATTACCGCCGTAGTACGGCGCTAGGCCTGTTTTTATAGCCTGCTCATTGCGGTCTTTGTTGTTTCCTGAACAGACAACTATGTATGAAATATAGTTATAAACCCGAGGCATTGACTTGTTTTTGTCGGTGCTATCTTGGCATGCTATTTGCATCTGCTTTCCGATCATATCTAGTGGCCGCCATGAGCTGTCAAAAAATGAGAAGGGAGAATGACAAAACCAAGGTTTCCTCAGGAGGACAGCATTAAAGCAAAACTAAGGCTGCGGTTCTACTAAGCGGAAGAGGGGAAGGAGACTCCCGTACTTCAAATGGAAGATGTGAGTATATGCTGGAAGGATTTTGGCCTCTTATGACCGGAAGTATTAATCCCCTCAGTCTAACTGCTGGGTATCCGCACGAATCGTAGCGGAAAGGCATCCAATAAAGCACAATTTTCATTGTCCAACTCACTAGTTACCATGCCACACGCGCGCTTGCCAGTTTGGATTACAATTCCAGTCAACAACACAAACCTTGGTTTCTGCTCACACGTCGTGTGCACTTCTACCTGGTTCAAGTGTGTGATTGGCGCCCTCTATCCGGGGGTTTTCCGTCTGCTATTCCTCGTCCGTTGATCCGATTTTGTTGAGCGATGGCTTGTCCGATCTCTCGTGTTGTCCCTCGACTATCTACTGTGGGTTTTGACCGTACTCCACAGCCGTGTCGAGATATTCCTTACAGTGTTGGAATAATCACGTCTTCAACTTGGTCATCCATTCTCCTTTGGCTGCAACGTCTCGCCCGTTGGTCCGATCCGATCGAGCGATGACTCATCCGGTCGCACACGCCGTCCTCCATCCGATCGCTGTGGGTTTTTGAACATACCTCTTCTTGTGTTGAGGTATTCCGCCGAGAGTTGGAATGCTCGCACTTCCTGCCTGACAGTCCACCACCGAATGATACCAGAGTTGCAAACCCTCTTTTCCAGCTATGCGTGACAGTGATTGTGTACAGCATAATAATTTCGAAGGTTGAAACATCATTTCATACTTAAAGAAATGAGCAGGTAAATAATATACGTAGAAAATTTCACTCAAGTAGCTGCATACCGACATCTGCTTACTTCCAGATTGAGCCATATGTAACATAGTTGCATACACACAGCATGCATACAGAATTACAGCACACACCAATTCTAACTTTAATCAGGAGATACTTAGTTTCGGACTTGGTCTAGCCTATACTTGAAAACTTCAACTGTTGAAACGTTCAGACTGTGCAAAGGCGGTTTGTTCCACGCATCCTCTAATCGGAGGGGAAGAGTGGTGCATGGACTCACTTATTTGCTCTTGACTTATGGTTCATCATGTGGTGTCCTCTCCGTTGGGGGCATCCTCATCGGCGGTAAAACGTATCATCCGGTACACCTGTGAGATCCACTGGGATGTGGAAACTTTCATCAAGCCTCTACGAAACTTTTGTTCAGGGGAGATAGGTTGGGGGTTTTAACTAACTAGTATAATCTGATGACTCCATGCCTCGTATCGGCCTATCAGCTAGCCTCTGCACTCTTTCAAGCATTGTTTGTCTTTCACTGGGCCTGGATGTAATAGTCCAAATGAGGTCTAACAAACGTTTTTATACAACGAACTTAGTAATTCCGGCTCGCTGGATGAGATGGTTCATAGGAGCTGAAAAAGTAAGCCTCTTGCTTTCTTCGCAACCAACCGCGTTGCGTTTTAGGTTTAAAGTCACTGTGAATAAGAGCCCAGATGTCTCTAACTTCGGTGGCTTGCGTGAGCGTGCTTTGACCACTTGGAGTGGAAAGCTGTCTGAGTAGTTTTGTTATCGTCTTCAATCAGATGCAGACTAATTTGTCGGTTCAGGGACAAGTCCCATTTTGTTGAACAATCGAACAGCTTCACTAATTCAAGTTAGATAACTTCCAGATTAGGATTCCCAGCAATCTTCAAATCATCAGCACACATAAAGCTTAGATGATGGGGCTACATCCAGTTCGTTTACAAAAACTAGAAGGGATAGGGGGTCCCGGAACTAACCCCTGTGGCACTGTTTTGAATGCAGAGTAGACTTTTGAGATTGATATTTTGTTGATACGAAGCCAACAGCTTCTTCTCGGTTAGGTGTTCGGTAGTTTTATTCCTAGTGGCGGTTTCGCACACTTTCAGTATAATTCAAGTAAGAACCACTGGTCAATAGTAATCATTTGCCCCTTTGTTTTCGCTCCTGTGCGAAACTCTGACATTTGCCTCTCGCCAATCCTGGGTCACTCTACCATCTTTGATAGGTCGGTCGAGTAGGCTGGTTAATGGAATGGATAACACACTGGCTAGCGGGCAGATGATGGCCGCGGGAATGATATCCAACCTCTGGGCTCTGTGGGTATTCAACTGTGGCAGTGTTTTTTCTGTCGCATTAGATGTGATATCCCTGGGAATCATTTCTTCGATCAGTGCAAAATATAGGTCTGAAGGGGCAGTTGTCGACAATCCTTTCAGTGCGACGCCAGACGTTTTGCTTTCTCGTGATCACTGGTAAGTAGGATGCCAACGGACAGCCTGAGACTATCTATTTCTCCGCGCATCACCGTCTTAGCTTGAACATAGCTGTGCGTACCAGGTACGCATACGTCCGTAATCTTTGGGGTAAAAAATTTTTGTAAGTCAACGAAGTTGTCACAATTTTGTGGTGTCGTTCAGTTCCTGAAATCATTGACCTCTGTTGCTAGAAAATCCGTTTGTTTCAATCTTCCAAAGACGTAGGCAATGAATATACGGTAGTTCAACGACATAGAGGGTAATGGAAAAAATAACGAAAGGTTACACTGTACGTTATTTTGCAGTTATTGGTAGAATGTAATTAAAGTCAATGTCCTAAACGTGGAAACATGTTTTTATTGAACTTTGAGTGTAATTGAGCAGGAAACGTGATACTTTCGACGATTGAAGCGTTGTTGGATCATGAGGATTAAGCATCTTATGAAGCTGCAAACGAATGATACGCCAGTAAACACGTGCCAGCATGGGATTGTGTGCAAAAACTAAGCAAGTCAACGGTATTTTCTTAGTTACATCCGACATGCATAGCTATCTGTTGCTGTCATGGTTTTGAGCTTTTCCATGGAATTATGATGAACGTTGGAATGCGGACGAGGAGCATTTCGCGCCTAAAATATTACAACAGTTCCGTGCAATTGTCGTAGCTCAAGAGTGAAAGCAAACAGTATCCTATGCCGAAACCTTTGTGACTGCCCATATGTCCTAGCTCACGAGTAAACGCAAACAATACTTGACGCTGAAGCACTTATAAATACCTCGTCCATTCGCCCTACCTTGCGAGTTAAGCCAAGCAGTACTGTATGCAGAAACACATAAGTGAACTCATCGAGAATGAACGCGTGGGGATATCCCGTTAGCATAATGAGATATGGAAAAAACAAAAACCTTATGTGCTCAACATTGGCCAGTCCCAGAGTTTGTTAAAGATAAATAGCGTTTCTGACACAAATAACTCTAAATTACCCTAAATGTATGGCGCAAATTAATTCCATTGGCCCATTTCGTCGAGCTTAAAACAGCCGTTAAACATCCCTAATGCACCGTAACCTAGCCTCAAAACGACGGAAGATAACCGAGCCTGTTTTACGCAGTAGCCGTAAACAACTTAACATAACGCATTACATGCTGAAGCGATCGTATGTTACCGTAAATTAACGCCAACAACGACGTGGTATACGAGGTACAGGAACAGAAATCACCGAAAACGTATTGCACGATTTGTTGAAAAAAATAATGACAAATGAATGAAACGATTGAAAAATTACAGATCCATTAACATTTCACTGCTCTGAAAAGTAAAACGATTGCAGCTGTTATTAGAACAACGTATGAAACGCGATAAACATTGACCAGTGTCACTAACAGTGGAGCAAAAATAAAACTCAAAGTGTCTTGTTCAGGAGACTCACATCAAATCGTAAGTGCGGTTGTCTTATATCTACAAGACAACTATGTACGCATATATCAACGAACTCACTTTTTCAAATATATCAAGAGGATAACCACTCCAGGTTACACGATTCACGCTTTCTTCGGCCAGTGTGCGAGTGGCACGCTGTCCGTAGACTGAGTAGACATCCATTATGGGTAGTGTGTAGGACTTGATTCCATAATCACAGCAACAGTGCAAACAATTGCCCACTGAGAGGGAACGAGAAAACTTGTTGACTCAGAGCTTACGCTAACGAGCATTAAAAGTGACACTCACAGGTGCCCCGCGTACTAGCCACGACGAAAGCGCCGCCATCATGTTGTACACGGAGCTGCAAAGTTCAAGCTTATTACCAGAGAACCGCTTACTTCGCACTCAGACACTGTTTGGAAATGGAGTGGTGGGGTCCGTCCATTCAAACGTTTTCGGACAGGATGACTTACGAACGTGGTCATTCTGTAGCTCTTGACGTACCAGTCAATATCGACAACCTCACGACACAACAAGTACTCCATAAACTTTCCGTCGGTTTGGAGCTTGATATGCCAGTCACTTTGGAATACACGATCTACAGCGCAAGGTTGCAACTTACTGTTTTTCATTGTCTACTACAGCAATTCGGTGGAAGAAGTAACGACTGCAAAAAAGTTCATCATTCATCGACCATGATAAATGAATTTTACCCAACAGCATGCTAACAACCGGCGTCACGTACATGGAATTAACACGACAATGAATCTCCAGCTTGTAGAATGGGACTCATATAGCAGACGACTAAGGGAGTGGTTGTGCTCTGACTCGAAAGAGTCCACGACCAGACGGGCATTTCTTGGAACCATATAAAATAATGACTTGTTACACATGTTGTGAGAACTGATTCGTTAAAACTAACGAAAGTTAACCCACTAGACTCTTTGGACACCCCTGCATACACTCGTATGTATTTTATGCCTTGTACAACAGTAATAAATTTGCACGGCCTCAAGAATATCATGCACCTTACCCTGTCTTACTCCAGCACCGATTTCGAACTACTGCTAGTCCCACCAACGTAAATTATGACGACATCCTCCATGTACATCTGAAGGCACTCTTGGAACCGTGAGAAGGCGCGAAATTCACGATTCTCAAACGCCACCTTGAATGCTGTGATATAATCCGATTCCTAAAAATAAAAAGACAAACAACAGATAGGATGAGTGGAATAAATAAAACATTTCTGCGCCCATGAATTAACGCTCTCACACGCAATCAACCACAACAACAACAGCCATACTGTAGCACCCAAAGTAAATGCAGGTTCACAGTCGACTGTTTACGTGCTGAAACGCAATCAGAGGTACACTTGAACAACGAACACACAACGCAACAACCACTGCTCTGTTTTTCCGTTATAGTGACGGAAAAACCTTGAAGCAACGTGTAGACAGCACAAGGCAACGTTCCTCCGAAGCCAGAGGTTCCAGCAATAGTCCTGTAAAAAGGAACAGCAAGAACCGGCATGATCCAAAGACCCAGTAAGTCATGCACACAATTTGCACAAGCTAAAACGGTGCCAAAACACAGCTGCAAGATGTTACACAAACCAAATTCAATCTGAGCGTGATCTGTAGTTTCGAATGCGCACTACATTACCGAACTTCGCGAACGACATGAGAAGAGGTTGTCTTCCATTAACGGCCAGTTAAAACAAACGGATATGAACCCACGACGTGGGTTTCGGTGGGTCCAATTTCTGCACCCGGTACCGAACTAATAAAGCGGATCATGCAGTAAAACAATTTTTGTCCACGGTACTTGGAGATATCACGTCCTACGACTAGCACTGAAGCTTAGACGTATGCGTAGTGTTGCTCCGGGTTGACTTGGGCACCTCGAGCTAGTGCTAGCCCGCAGGTGGCTCGGGCAATATTTCGCAGTTCGACAGTGCGGTCCCTTTCACGATGGTAGTGCAAAACCTCTTGTGGCCAGTTGTTTTTTTGGAAGTTAGCCGAACTCTCTTTTATCTCCTACTTGCCTTATCTATTTTAGCCGTCCACGAACGGGGTTCGCCCTGTGGGCGCGGCCCGGTCGGTGGAGCGTGTTTTGCTATGAGAACCTGCAGATTTGTTCCAATCAGCTCGCAATTCTCGCCTATCGTGCCTAGGGAATGACTGCACCCAGAGACTTGGCATCTAGGATCAGTCCGTCGACCTTAACCCCTCCGAAGGTCATGTTAACTTGGAATATATCCGCTGCCATTCGACGCAGAACTCAAAATTAATAGCCACATGGTCACTTTTCCCAGGAGGGGACCCATATTATGTGAAGTAACTCGTTTTTCGTATTTGTTCACTACTAGGTCAAGCAGTGATGGGAACCACCTTATTCTAAAACGCCGGCTACACCTTACTTGTTGAACCAGAACGTTGTCATGGAGGGATTCTAGCAAGTCTGCTCCCTAACTTACTGCTGACGCTAATCCTTCCTTCCAGTCGACACCAGCAGCGTTTAGGTCTTCAAGACTTAGCAGGGAGCGTGGTTTGGCAGTAATGATCCTCAAATGAGAATAATGTACTTGGAAAAATCTACATCCTTCCTGTGAAGTATGCATTTTAATAATTTAGGGGAAGTTTAAAAATCACTTCTTCCGCCCAAATGGCCGTTTACAACTGGTTTCGGCATCCAAACATCATACCGGCGAACTACACCGTTGCCGTAATTATCAAACCAGCATCTAACTAAACATACCAGAGGGAACAAGAGTAGAATCTTTGTATGAAGCGCGCCGCCCGTTTAACCCATCAAAGTAAGCAGTAGAACAGCTGGTATGAAATATAATTTGAGTTACTCCAACATCAGCGTGACAACCTCCAGCACGATGGGGAGCTCAGATGGAAGCAGGAATTAAAAAGGAAAGAAGGCAGCTCACAAGCTTCATCACCCACCAGTTTTCGCCACAGATTTAGAAACTTAAGCTGCTCTGAGGGTCCAAGTTGAACTATATTTTCACACCACTATTGAGATAAGTTGTGGAAAAGTTGCGGTTTTGATCAGGATAACGTCAACAGAGGGGGAATGTTGAAGAAAAAATAGGACGCAACTGGGATTCAGTTAAAACGAATGCAGAAAGGAAAAGAAGGGGAGTCGAGAAACGACGAGGGCCAATTATGAATGGTAGTTTGAGAGTGAAAGCCGGATAACAAAGATTGACCGAGACCCATGACGACGGAGAGCATTTGAACAAGGCCATTCCAGACCTTGAAACTAAACGAGATTTGGTAAAAGCAGAAATATCTTCGTCAGCGACATCCTTGAGTCCATTACGAGAAGTGGTGGAAACAGGAAAACATGGAAGAGGTTCTCCCTGGTTATTCTCTTAAGGTAAGTAAACATTCCGGAACAAGTAGCCAGGGAGTGCGTAGTGTGGCTCAGTAAGTGGTGGATGAATAGTCAGTCTTGGACCCATGTTGTTGTAGTTCGCTAATTCCAGACACCGAGACAGGTTCTTGGCGGCCGCGACGGTAATTGGATTACATATGCCTTCCTAGATACTTGCTCCACTGTGCAGATGACCATAACGGTTGGGCGGGTGAGGGCTTTTTGTCGTCAATAGCGCAGCAATTTGATCGACGTCAGGAGTCGGAGCGGAATGTGGGTAGTCTTCGTCTGTTGATTTGTTCCATAAAGTCACGAAAACAAAAGCAACTGTTCCTATGCGTACCCATAATCCCTCCCACTACCTACGCACAGATGAGCAGCCCCCAATGTTATCAGCAGGCAAGCTGATGTATCATGGCAACACCCATAGTGAAATATTTTGATGCTTTCAGGGTAGATTAGGGATTGTAGCACGCTGCATATGACTCGTTTGACAGAGAAACGTTTGCTCGAGCTACTAAATGAAACAGCGTTAGGTCAGCATAGTACCGAGGTCACAAGGTGCAGGGATGAATTGACTGCCACAGCTTTTGATTTCGTAATGATAAGGAACCATGACAATATGTTGGGCTCGAAGGTCGGAGCTGCCTGGAGACCAGAGCGGCCATGGAGCCACACGTTTAGAATCCCTTTGTGTTTACACCGAACCTCTCCAGCAGATGTCATGGATCGTTTAGGAGTGTGAAAATCCAACAGATAAGGTCGGATATGGACCATTTGAGTTGGGTAGGCTGTCGTGGCACCGATATTATCAGAAATCCGGGCCATAGTCGAAAACAATCTTATGTAACCTACTGTCACATATGCCTCCTTAAGACGCTGTCGGCACAGAAAGAAGTTCCTGTGGGGGATATTTTTGGTGGAAAAGGCAGAGAGATAGCCACAAAAACCTTGGGTTAGGTGTGAACACCCAGGTGGACACATCAGGTTCTGTCAGCACTGTAACGGTTGAGAACCCTACGTTAAACCCGAATGCTCAGTCCTAGCCATCCATTCGCCTCACATCCGGTCAGGAGACTACATGTCAACTGTCCCACTCACGTATCCCTGGCCTATTCAAAAGGTCACAGACACATCACACGCTCCAAAGGCCAGCGCGCGATTCAACATGCCCTGTCTACTCTACACACACAGGCTCTGCTTAACAAAGTTCACCTTCACTCACTCGACAGACAGTGACGCCTTGTCCCCTCAACATTGCGAGAGGCAAGGTCACATGCACGCGCACACACACGCATCGACTGAGCTAACTCATGCGCGTTAACCGACAGACGGGTAATGCACGCGCATGACGGCGAGTAAACTCGCAAGAGGCACAACACAACTTCTGTCGCTGCGTCTCGGACGGTGAACGAGTCAACAAAGCGCAAGACCAACGGACAGGAGGACGTGAGCCACACCACAACTGTACCGCTCCACACAGAATCTACGTGATCCTATCCCCACAACACTGCCAACACACAGCATACACCTGGATACTGCTATTCACACTATTATCAACTGGGACATTATTTTGTATTGTACCCGAGTTTCCCGGTTTGTCTATGTTTCAATCATCTTCTTGTTTATAGCTCTTTAAGTCATACACCTCACTGCTCAAATATGTACCCTTCTTCTGTTATTTGTAGCTAGTGTTAGGCCGTAGTCATTTATCTGTAGCCCACGCCATTGCCCCTACGTGACCCTGTTGAGCCCCCGACGTGACTGTTCATTCATTTAATTTGTAACATATCAAATCACTTTTGAACTTTACTCCATCGAACACGCATTCGGCATATTAGGTTCGTCTTTTTATTTGACGCACCAGGATTTTGACCATTTCACTTCATATAGACAGCCCATACATTATTTTTTGTTCATTCTCTCGCTTACTGTATCTCTTAATGATAATGTCCAGTGGTAATCAACTGGCCAATAGTTTGGTTAGTTTTATTGGTGTGCACCTCCATACATTTTGGAACGGTGACCCTGCTGTTTGGTTTAAACTTGCTGAAGTTCAATTTGAGATTAGACGTGTTACAAATTCCTACGTCATGTTTTCTCACGTCGTCTCGGCGTTTCCCGTTGAGACTGTACAAGAGACTGGAGATGTGATCATGAATTTGCATCCGTCAGAGCTTTACGAACATCTCAAAACTACACTACTGAAGCGCATCAGACAATCTGAACAGACGCGGCTGAAACAACTGATCAGTGGCGAGGAACTCGGCAATCGAAAGCCATCCCAGCTTCTTCGACGTTTGTTACAAATACTGGACGGACGGTCCATGGACGAAGCACTATTTCGTCAACCATTTCTACAGCGCCCTCCAACTTTCGTTGCAGGAATTAGCTGACCTTGCGGACGAGATCATCAGCACTCCCAACACTCCGCAAGTCAATTCGGTTGTTGCCACACCACAGGATTCCCCAACGCACATCCTCTGCCGCCAAATCGAGCTGCTAAACAACAACTTGGAAAAACTTCAGTTAAATCAAGCACCGCGAAGCCGTAGCCATAGTCCTCACCGTCCTACACGCCCTTCAGCACGTGAGACAGAGCGTTCTAGCAGTTGTCACCGTAGCCTCTGTTGGTATCACACCAGGTTCGGAACCAAGGCTCGTGAATGCATTCCACCATGTGGTTATGCAAAAGTATTTTGAAGCATAAATGGAACGTGGAACCAATTTTGGGACGAATTTAACAGCAAACGGTCATAGAAATCCAAAAACCTTCTTTAACTAGATCCAAGCCAAAGGGGCTCGATAGTGCGGCAGATGCTGTAGACAATGTTTCAGAATCGCCGCTGTAAGAGGCAGGGGCTTTTTACAAACTTCTCAAGCGGCACGCACCCCGCCCTCTGAAAGTGCCGTAGTTAGGCTGAGCACAGAGATTTCGGGAAGAACCGTGATGATGTGGATTGAGGCAACAGGAGAGGAGGTAGAGGAGACTCTGGATAGACTAGATGTTACGGAAGCGGTGAAGCCAGATAGTATCCCTGCAAAGATACCAAGACCTCTAAACGATGTTTTGCGGGAGCGTCCCACTCGGTTGATTAATCTCACCCAATGGAAGTCCATCATCTTAGAGGGCAGTTGCTGTGTCATTCCTAAAGGAGAGAGGCAAACATGCGAGGTACAAACAGCCACCAGTGAGTCTCATATCGGATGTCACGAAAGTGCTGGAACAAAATGTGAGGCATTTTATGCAAACTTCCACAGACTAACATGGATTAATGTGGCGTGTGTCATGTCGAGCCAGTCTGATTTGCTTCCTTAGTGAGATCATGGGGACATTGAACAAGATGGAAAAAGGCGAGGGTTGTTACTTAGACTACAGGAAGGCATTCGAGTCAGTCAACTACGGATTGCCAATCCTCAAGCCAGAGTCCCATTGTCTTCCTCCAAGACTGTGGTAACGAATGCAAGACTTCCTGGGGAATCGCATCTTACGAGCAGATATAGCAAGGGGAAATCCATAGGAAGTGTGGGGGTTAGTGAGATGACTAAGAAATCGACGACTGGAATACCGCTGTTTTTATTGATCCTCGACGGTTTCACTGAAAACTTGAAGTCTACCTCATATATTTTTGTTACCAACGTATGAGATGAAGGAAATTCTGGCACCACGCGCCTTCAGGGATCTCAGTGTTCTTCAAATGCGGCCAAGTTAGTAACACCGACGGTTGGATGTAGACAAGTGTGGTCAGCTGCTTGTCGGGGGACACGTAGGGTTAAACGGGGGTTCTTCGAAGGGGGAATTGGTAATCCAGGCACAAATCCTCGTCTTTCAGGTATCATAGACAATGCTAATACATAACTTTCAAACAAATTGCGTGTAGTTTATCAACTTTAATCAAGTATTTTTAACGAAAAAATTAGAGCACTTCGGAACAGTTCCTAAGGTATTAGTTTGGCGATAAAAATACTTTCCGCCATTTGCACAAAGGCAACTCTTATCGATGTCACGTCGGTTTTTATAGTTTTCGAGTGCGTTCAATGCCAATTTCGATGTGGAATACATGTTTTCTTTCGTAACTATGCTGAATTTCGTGGTGTTTTGAAGATTCGAATGAAAAAGTAACCTGCAACCACACCATGTAGACATTGTGTTGCAAAGTGAACGGTAATATATTTGTCACTTAAACATACATTGTTACGTTTCACTATTCTTCATCTATACATACTTTATGTCTTCCCCCAACTTCTCTGGATTAAATAAAGAGGACATTGGCGGATTTTTTGCAGTGTTAATGGATGTAGTGGACAAGTGGGTATGCACTAGACCCTTACCCACTAACAGTTTAAAACCTCCTCCGTGGAAGGCAATCGAAACATAGTTCCAAAACGTATCGTACTAAAAAACGCAGTGTTGTTTGGAAACGAACCGTATATTTCCAGCAATGTTCAGAAATAAAATAAGTAGATACCTGTAGCCTAGTCTGAGCTAAACGGCGGCAACCCAGAGGAGAAAAAACGCAAGGTGGGCTCCAGCTCAGTCGGCGGCGCTCAAAACGCGTCCAGCGAAGTGCTCAAAACTTCTGAGTGCTTTAAACAAGACTCGAAGAGTTCCGAGCTGAAAAACCTTGAAAAATAGAATAGAAGACGAGTCGTCATGAGAATTGTAAGCATTCGTTGCGTCACTTGGTTGCATGATTGAATAAAATGGCACTGAGTTCATATTAGGCTCCCTATATCAAGCGTATACAGTTTCATGCGTACAGAACAGACAAACTGAAAAACACGAATGTCGCTGGCCGACCTTTTACATCACATAGGTCAAACCATAATAGTGCACGTCGTCCAATAGAGATGTAAACACGGGTGGACATTGGCAGAACGGTGGACCTCCAAACTTATGAGAGTTGATTATGATTCTCCCTGTTACATACGCAGGATTCTTACGCCCTTTTAGCATGTAGTAGTGAAATGTATCTTATTTATTAATTACGAGTGCTTAATGAGATTTAGTACTGGAAAGCACATGGTGGATGTTTTACCATTCCTTCCAACTAGGTATGGGACAGATAATTTAAATTTACGGATTTCATGAATTCACGGTTCTGAGAGTGAAAATATTCAAAACGAAGAAGCATTAAATGATGCGTTACCTTACTACATGCCAAACACGATATGACATTATAATATTAATTCTGTGTTACTCATTACCCGCTGCGTTCCCGCAGACAGTGTGATAATGGACAGCGGGTACACGCGCGTTCTAGGTGACGCTTACCTTACGGAAGCTGGGAAACTCTAGAGGGCTTTGTTAATCTTGAACACTTAATGGTTGCTCCAGCACTGCTTAGCCTATTCGCAACATTTGTGGATAGGCTGGACCTGGAATGACCGCGTCTGTAATGCTGCGAGCGTCCGTAAATTCTGAGCCCGCTGGGCAACCGAATAGGATCCAAAAATGAACATCGTTGTAAAAGCGGGTTTACTACTCATATGGCTTCAGGGTACAAGCAAATAAGTATAAAATTAACGAAAAAAAGCTAACTTCAACCGTTGGCTCACCAGACTAAAAGCTCTTGGGATTAATGGTTCAAATGAATACGATTAAATGTAATGGTTAAATAATGACGAAGTGATCGAGCGCAAATGGAACCACGCTACACACAAGCAACGGTCAAGCAGTAGGAAGTAAGGAAAGGAAAACTGCTCGACAACAAGCTTCCATAAGTAAACGACACTCAGATTTAGAGATACCCCCAGGTTAATATTCGCGAGTGAAATGACTTGTTGCGCGCGTAATTCGAATGGTTGGCACGAGTCAACGATCTGAGGAATAAGTGTTGACAAATTATTCCTGTGTATGTTTTGTCTCATATGTGCAGACGAGAGACGCTAACGAGCGAACGTGAACAGGACAAGCACCTAGGAAATGCACTTATGAGGTCAACAAGTTCTTCGATCCCCGCTTGTAGAAAAGGCTGAATGGAGCAAAATGTTTGTACCCTGCCCTTGTTCTGTACGGTACACAGTACACATGCTGTTCCCGTGACTCGTTGTTCTCGATGTTTCGGTGCCCTACTGAGTGGCTGATTGCTGAATGTTGGTACTACTCTGCGGGTCTTACTTCCACCGCACATTATCGTTTCCCTTTCCGTGCGTCCGTATGTATCGAACATTGTGCTGGTTACTTGTGCATTATAGTGCCAGTCTTTGCAGCGAAGACCGACCATCTCTACAAGAGGATTTCCAATGTCAAAAGAGAGAATGAATGAGAACGGAGAGCAAGACCAACGACTTTCTATTAAAAACAATAACCATCTTGCACTGAACGCAGGCAGCTACTTTAAAAGGATGACATATCTGAATCAAAAATCGTGATTCATCAGTTCACAAGACTATGTTGAATGCTTATGCTGATTCGAAAACAAGACGTTTATGGCTCTTAAAAATCCACCATTGGAAAAGATGAGATCATTAGGGAAGAAACCATAAACAATGTGCCGTGCACATCGGCTTAAAATTTGCCAAAAAGCTGTCGGTTAGAAGTGAGTTTGGTTCTCCGAAAAGCGGTACGTTGGAACTTAAGTTAAATAACTATTGCCGCAAAGTATCTGTCAAATCCATGACAAACAGCACGGTACGGGCACTGAGGGGAGCGTCGCCTGTGAACTTATTGCACAATGATGTAATCAGTATTGATCTACTACCAAAACGGTTTTGTAGTGAATCCAAACACCGTATAAGGCTTAGGTGTGAACATGAAGCCGGAACTGAGGGGAACTAAACAGATCCGACTCGCAGTCGTTCGTGAAAGTGCCTTCTTTTAAAGTTCCATTAAACTAAGTGAGGATATTCAGTAGATGCGGTCAATCGTGCTGCTCCTAGGGGATGTTAAGTTTACAGCGGAAGGAAATGTGACGGTATGTGAATGTGGTAATATGTTGGAACAGGCGGCTGGCCCACTCAGCCATTCACTATACAGAAATCAGCACGCAGGTGACATAAAGCAAAGAGGGGACACACGACTCGCAGTCCTAAAGAAAACTTTTCGCATTATTGATTCGTTTGGTTCATTTGGTTTAAACATCACGTGTACTTGTCAGTTTCAGGAGGGAAGGGAGTGCGAAAAACAGAGGAAATTATGAGATACAAAATGCTGCACGAAACGCTCCACATGGATTTGCAATTCGACTTTATAGGTTTGATTTGTCCCCAGTTCCATCGGCTTGTTCGGAGGAGGTGTCAACTGATAATACTCTGATAAAAACCCCTAAGGAGCCTTGTGGGAACCACACGATCTGTGATCGTTATGAGGAATAAATGGGGCGCCATGTCCAGCTACTGTTAAACATATCCCTTACTCACCTATTAAGAACCAAAACTTACGTAATCGTTTAGTAACATGCGTCACATGTTGTGAGGGTTGTTAATACGACCTCAAGCTATCTCGACTTATTGCAAAAGACCCACCAATGAGACACGACAAAAGTGTCTTGTATATTGTCAATAGAGCATTATGTATGAAGTCAACACAGCGGCTGGCATCAGTGGTTTGGCTTCAGTAGCTTGGCTTCGGCTTTCACCGACGACTGTGTTGGTCACACTACGACGTGTTCCAGGGTTGTTGTTTGGTCAATGCATCTGTCTCATCTATTGCCCTTGTTTGACCTTTTGATGAGTGCCATGTTGCGCGTCGCAACCGAGACCATTTTGTTTCGAGCCGCTCGTGGCACTTCTATCCTTCTCATGTATTTTTTCTTTTGCTCTGTTCCATGTCTTACCTGTACGTTTTCAAAGTGCCACATACTGTTACTGATCTTCCGCGTTAGTTGCAAGTTACTATTCAGTCTTACACATTCACTACCGAACAAGACTCGCAAAAACGGTTCGTAACTGAGCTAAAACTCGTAGGGTATACAGGAGATAGACTGACTCGATTTACCACTCCCTGTCGTAAGCAGATTTGACCTTCACTTATGTGTACACGTCCTCACTATTGAATATCTGCCCCCACTGTTCTCGTCCACTTAATAGTATAGCACTTTTGTTTTTGCTACCGTCACTTGAAAGAAACCTTCTGTCATCCTCCTTCTCTTTCTTGCTAGCTCTTGAGTGCCTCAAGACACAAACGACCGGCAGATACACAGCGCAAGCTGAAATAGCGCCGATTAAATAATCTTTACCTTTAGTAGACAACTATTTCCCATATAGAGTCCTCCGCTGAAAAGACCAACAACCGTAATGAACAGGCTACATAAGGATACTGCGGCCGGAATAGGGACGTAGTTAGGCCAAAACCCCTTGGAGAATTTTCTTTTTTACGAAAACAAAAATCTATGAGAGGAGCACAACTTTCCATTCCGAAATCTACAAACTTGGTGTTACCAGATGGTGTAGGAGGAAGTGAGAGCTGTAGAATTCTGCCCCATCCTCCTCAGTGCTCGTCGGCATACATCATGTTGTCTCAGTATTAGTGGGCTCACGTTTCGCCATTAGAGAAATCGGGGGTCTCAAGTGAATTGAACTATCTCTGAGCGTGCCCCTTGTCCTTAATTTATCCACTTTCATCTACAACATCGGTAATTTACTGCACGATGCACAACGCCGTCTTCCCAGGTACCAATTTACCGGACGCGAAATGTCGAAAGACCGTCTGGCGTAGAGACCTAATATTTATTCAGCAATTGTGGAGGAGACCTCTTATAACTGCATAAATGTCACCGACACGCCAATCAGCTAGAGAGTTTAGACATCTGCTGTCAATGATCCAATACGCCGGAGGTGTATGTGGTTCAGTTTTGCGCAACATCGTCACATGACAAACCCACAAGCAATGGCCAAAATACATCATGCAAACTTTTTGATAACCCAAGCATAATATGCAACTTTGAGTTGTTAAACTATTCTATACGTCGCACCGCAGAGAAGACATTGACATCTCCAGGTCGCTACAGCAAGCTCTCATGCACCTACGCAGTCTTCAAACACTGTTTTTGATGTACAGCCAGTAGGGTAGTGCTTCCCTTGGTATACGATCGATGTGTTGCAGACCTGTCAAATTTACTTATGAGTTTATCATGGTTGGCGGTCTCCGAAACGGATTAACCTGTCACAGTGGCCGAAATCAAAGGACGCCTGCGCTTTGAACCATCACCCCGAGTGGCTCGCGGTTTCACTCACACACCACGTATCCGGTGCAAACCCGAAAAAATAAGACTATTAGGTGTGTGAGTGAGGCCTTTGTGACCAGCCGGCCAATGCTGGCTAGCCAATTTAATTCCTTGCACGAAAATAAAATCCTTATCTCTCGGAAAATAAACAGTGTGAAGGACTGCAATGACAAGTTCTATACTAGAAAGAAAGATATGTTAAATGTAATACAAGAAGTATTTTTCAGCAGACGAGTGCATGTTAGTGCATTACAAATAGGATAAAATTGAAGAACAAAATTCGAAGTTGAACCGTGAGATGATCAGGCAAACGATTCATCATTCAACACACCAACAAAGCTCGAGAAAGGAATGTGTAAAAACTACAGACACTCACGTTTCTCAGAAGAAGAGTGGATTAGTTGCCAAACGACCATAGTATTGGTCGATTCAATAAGCAGAATGGATATAGTGATATGAGATGGCTGGGCCTGACATACTCCTCGCCTCTATGCCCACGGCTCACCATAAGTACGTTGGTGACCTACTAATTCCAAACGGCCAGCACATTCGCAACCTCGCACATCGCGACGCCATACAGTCATGTCACCACGACCTATGGCACCGATGGTTCCCTTGCGTGCCGCGCGCTTTCGTTCTAGGCCGCGCAATAACTGCTCGTTGAACTCGCGGACGCCCGTCCAAATCGTATTCTTCTGAGCCGTTCGGTTCAACGCTAAGTCTTCCCAACATCCAAAATCGATTTTACAGCATGAAAGACTTACCTGCACTATCCTGGTATCTCAGCTTCTGATCATCAGGATTTCGCTTACCTGATCTCAGTTGTCCATACAGCACCTGCTTCCGGATACGGTCAACGCCCATCCAACGGACGTGACCAAGCCAACGAAGCTGGTTCAACATTAGCATGGCTTCCATCCCGTTCATGTACACACGCCGCAGCACCTCAGTGTTCGGAACCATGTCCGATCACCGAATACCCAAGATGCGTCTTAGACATTGCAAATGAAAGTGGCTCAGATAGCGCACATTCCGCTGATATAATGTCCAAGTCTCACTGCCGTACATCAGTATAGACAGCACCATTGAGCGGTAGACAAGCAGCTGAGTGCCCGGCTTCAAGTTGTGGTTCTTCCAAACACGTCTTTCAAGAAATCCGAAGGCAGTACTAGTTTTGTTACATGAGCTCTAAACTTGCGGCCAACGGACAGATCGGCGGATAGATTGCTACCCAAGTAGAAAAATGTGTGCAGCTGCCGACAACATCTTCATTAACACGGATTTGAGGTGAAGGTGCACAGATAGCACATCCTCCCGGAGATAGCCAAAAGAATGAAAATGTCTTACCTGTGTTGATATCCAGTCCAAACTTGGTCGCCGCGGCCTCAAAAGCCTTGGCCAATCGCTGCAGTTCGTCTTCAATATGTGCGAACAGCGCGCTGCCGTCTGCAAACAGAAGCATGCGAACGAGTGAAGTATGTTACTGGGTTGGGGCGCCGAAACGTCGAATATTCAGTAGACGTCCACCCGTCCGGCACACGACCTGAACACCATTTTTCCCCGAATCCTAAAAATCGACTGTTAGCATGGCAGTCAAATATAAGCTAAATAAGGGTGGAGCCAGGACACAACCCTGCTTCACCCCAGTGACAATGCCAAGAGCATCAGAAGTAGATCCACACCATTGCACCTTCGCCTTCATGCAACAACCTAATCAAATTGACCAACTTACCTGGACAGTCAAACTCACCAAGCACCGTCCACAGCGTCTCGTGGCTCACGGCATTGAACGCCTTGGTGAAGCCAACAACGAGGGCATACGGGGGTTGGTTGCGTTCCCGGTACTTCATCTGAAGCTGGCGAGCAGCGAACACCAGGTCGATTGTACTCCGACTTGCCCGGAATCCGCATTGCTCCTCAGGAACATTGGCCTCTAAGACATCCGTATTCAGCCGGTTCAGAAGGATTCTGGCAAACACCTTGCGTGCGCAGCTCAGTAGACTGATACCACGATAGCTGTCGGGCCATTGCTTGCTACCTTTACCTTTGAACAAAGGCACTACGACAGCATCCTTGAAATCTTATGACATCACCTGCTCCCAGATGGAGTGAACCAGCTGGAGCAGTGCAGACTTCATCGCCGGGCCGCCATTCTTCGGATTTCGCCTGGCTATCTCTGTTCGCCTGCAGCCTTCCCGTTGCAAAGTTGACCAATCGCTCTCTGCAATTCTAATAAATCAGGAGCCAGAGCAAGGAGGGTTTGATGACCTATTGCGGCAGGCTGTTCACGGTCATCCAATCAATGGTAGCAGGACGATTTAGTGGGCTACGAAAGTGTTTGCGCCAGACTTTCATGTTGTCCTCTGGCCGGGCGCACGAACAGCCGGTGTCCGCGCCTACCAGTGTTTTAGTGGGCTGGATAGATGGACCGAAGGTCGTTTTGAGCGAATCGTGGAACTGCTTATGCTGTCGACGACCTGCGAAACCCTGCATCCGCTCGCCCTGTTTCATCAACCAGTTGTCCTTGATTCTGCGAGCACGTTCGGTTAGTTGACGGCGAATACTCCGGAACGTCACCTTCTTCGCTTCATTGTCCTGGTCTAATGTGGAGGCAGCATACGAGGTATTCTTCTCTCATACAAATTCGGCGATAACCGCATTGTTGTCAACGAACCAGTTTTGACGTTTCTGACGTTTAACACCAATCGTCTCGGTGGCTGCCGTCGTGATCTGTTCCTTGATGATCTGCCACACCCCCAAAGACAGTGGATACAGAAACGCCGTGCAGACGAGCGGTAACTGCACACTGAAAAGCAGTTTCCATCTCGCAGTTCTCCAGTAGTTTGACATCCGGCTTCTGTCGTTGTCCGGAAGATCTACAATACACAGACTTGCGTACATGGTTAAATAATTTAGTCCTGACCAGTCTATGCTCGATGTTGCATTCAGCGTCGCACACCACTCGCGTGATAAGCACTTCGCAGATGTCGCACTGTCACACAGTCACGTAGTCAAGCAATTGGTGGTGACCGCTTCGTAGATGGTTTCACGTCAAGATGTCGCTCACATTCAGCTGGAATTGGGTGTTTGTGGAGGCCAGCTCGTGAGCAACACACAGGCGGAGCAAACGATTACCGTTCTTGTTCACTGAACCAATACCGTAGTGTCCGAGGACTCCCGGCCAAGCTACCGAGTCGCGCCAGACTCGAGCGTTCAGGTCAC
The DNA here is from genome assembly GCA_013368495.1 of Paragonimus heterotremus. Taxonomy (NCBI): domain Eukaryota; kingdom Metazoa; phylum Platyhelminthes; class Trematoda; order Plagiorchiida; family Troglotrematidae; genus Paragonimus; species Paragonimus heterotremus. The sequence continues at coordinate 109,353 of LUCH01001471.1, forward strand.
CCAAGACAAACAGTCGATCAGTCACAGGCACCGACCGGATTGTGGCGGACAGTTGATCACAGAACTTGTCCTCTGTATCATCAGTGTGACACATAGCTGGACCATAAACACTAATAAACGTAGCACACTTACCTCGACCGAGTCCCAGGCGCATAGACAGCATTTGAGGGCTGATGCCGTGCAGTTCGCCTATCATTAAAAACGTTGATGCGATCAGCGACGGCGAAACAGACGCCATGCTCCCGAACACCGTCTGTCAGGTAACGTATCCAGTAGAACGTTTATCCAGCACCTGCTTTCCTTAACTTACATTGGTCCACAAGCCTAGTCTCGTTCAAGGCTGCTACGTCAATCCCATAGCGACGCAGTTCCATCGCGATCAGTGCAGTGCGCCGTTCTGGCCGTCCTTGGGAGCTGCATCGATCCAGCAGCGTGCGCACATTCCATGCTCCAACACAGAGCGTCTTGCATCCCCGGGCCTGTTTCAGGTTGCTCTTTGGGTTGCTGAAACTTGGGTGAGCATTATCTGCTCGGGAATAAATGTTGGGGGGAGGGCAGTATGAAGGTCTGTCTGCTAGTGACATATTTTCGCCCATCCACCCTGCCATATGCAGCAGATAGGGCGACCCGGTTTATTCTGCACGACGACCGGTGCAGTATATTGTTTGGTTGCTGTTGCGAATTTATGGTTTTCATGGGCTTAGGATACTGCCAGGACGCCCAGACCTAGACAGGAGAGCGATTAGAGCTTCCAACCAAGGCCTTTAGCTCAAAACCCCGTATCACAAGGCAGCAGGTGACACGCACGCACACATACACAGCAGCATCAGCCATCCAGAACGGGCTCGACAGTCACAACCAAAAACATTCGGTACATTCACATAGAGATATTACTGCACAGACAAATCAATCGCACACAGGGGGAATCAGCTCAGGCAGAAAAGAAAACAACAAACCTAACGAAAACACATCACACTGACACCATACACGAGGAACAACTCACAACAGGCGCATCTGCCTTTTGTCCGGCTGGACCCCTTTTGCCAATCTGACATAGTTGAAACTGCAACAACCGATGTAGCAGCCAACACAGCCATCCGGATCAAAACATAACACAATTCTGACCACCACGCCAAGGTAGCAGAAGAGGTCAGGATGAGGGCTGGATGGATCACATAGCTCTTATCGATTATGTGCGGAGATGAGTGTGTATGTACGCGCGACCGTCTCAATAAGATTGCTTTGCATCATTTGAGCGACGAGCTCGCACAGAGATTATTCCTCATTTTCTCGTTATTTTATCATTTTCCCTAGGTACATATCTGACGTTCTGTTCTTGTAGGTTAGGTGCATTGGGCGGATAAAGTCTGGAACAGGACTCTCTCAGTCGAAGCTCGGCAAGCTCTTGCTAGCCAGCGCAAAAAAGCCAGAGTGCCAGGCTACTAAATACGTCGGTAGTTTAGGCGATAGTCGCCACGTCCTTTAAACTTAGCTGAACTACCTATGTGTATGTAAAAAGTGGAAGTAATAAGGCTGTTGATCCATAACGACACTGGATAGCTAATACTAGTCTCTTCAACTGTAAGCTATGTACCAACACATTGGTACTTTTATTATCTTTCTACGAACAGCATGAAAGCTGGATATTCAAAGACCGCTTCTTCAAGGTTCGACAAATTTTTAAGGCCTTTGAAAATTAATAACTCACCTTAAACTCTGCAATCTTTCCGATGCCAAATTTACTTAAACGTTATTGCGCAGGTCCAGCCATAACATGTCAGCGAAACGCATTATGACTTACATTATATTACGAATTACATTCCACAACGTCCTGACAATCGAAGCTGCGTACTGGTCGGACAATTCTTGGGGTCTGTGAAATTCCATCGATTTAGAGCAAATGAAAAAGTCCACGCCGGAAGATCGTCCATTTCTCCATATTTCTTAGGAACCGTCTACATCAAATAATGGCGAGCTTCTTCCACTGTTCATTTTTCCCTCGAAATCCTTTTACCGGCATGACTTGACCATCAGACTGTAACTTATTGTGCTGCCGTGTTGTTGGCGCCACTTTTGTTTTCTATTGTGTAAGTCGTGTGCATGTCTTACTGGGCCTTTGGCTCACCTTTTTTTCTGTTGTCTCCTTTTAGAGGACTATCGTTGGGACCATTACTTCAGAAGAACTCTGACCCCAGATGTTTACACGTTGGTCAAAGTTGGTTCACGAGCGTAACGGGTAAACGAACCCATAATGTCTGGCTTACCTGTTACAAGGCTAATGGTAACACTGTGAAGCGAGGATTTATGTAACTACCCGGCATTTTTTATTGGACATACCAATTGTGAGAACTCTCCTTTCAGAAGCAAGTGCCCCGAATACTTCTTGATAACCCGGCATTTTTCTCTCCTAATATGTCTGCTTTGTTACTTTATTTTCATAATTGGTGCACGGCATAACTAACAATGATGTGCGGTGTGGGTTTCGCGATAAAATGTGTTTGCTGAGCGAGCGCATTTGAGCACGACTCCTACAGATGCGTTGACTAATATACCATTATTATTAGTAATAGTATTAAGAATGTCAGTATTATCACCAACTGCAGATTCAGTGATGGCTGCAAATACTAATACTAATTTTCACAATATCTACTGAATCGTCTGCGAACGATCTAAGTTCGCAACGAGTAACGCGTAATCTGTTGATCGGAAAATGCATTTCCCAATATGCAACGGCGGAGAAGATAATCTATCCTCAAAACGGTTAATGAGAAGGCGTTCGTGGAAGCTGGATTTAATACGGTACTAACTGAATCAGTGTACACGAGAGTCAGATATCCCACTTGGAATGTGAAAAATCCTCAGAAATTGAACAAATAATGTGCCCGTACAACAAATTTGTCAACTAGGCACCGCTCGGTAATGGTAGACGATTAAACGGAACTGAGTTCACTCAAACAAATCGTAATTGGTGAGGTCGGGATAAAATCATTGTCTACGCATCGATAAACTGAAAGAATTATAAATTACCCGATGAAGAATATGGAGGAAGAATGCCTTATTTTGACCTTTAGAAATTTGCAGGGCTCTGACTGAATGAGAGTAAGGAAAACGGTTACAGTAGCTGATGTAAGAATAAAAATGGTCAATATTGTTTATTCTGGAGGAAACATAATGAAACATAGGACCTCCGCTCAACACTGATCACATAAAACACAGCACTCTCAAAATGATACAACGGACCTTAACAAAATCGACACTTTCGATTACTTAATTTCTGAACCGCTTTTCGCCAAATGGCAGTGGCACCGTGACATGATTACCAGAACTCACTTAAAGTACATAGTGGAAAATTTCTGAAGTGTTTGCTCGGAATACTCCCAGTTCATTCTCGTGCACTCTTGATTGTATTCATGATTGTCATTGAATGCATTTTCAACAGGTGTGCATACTCACTAATGCCAGGATTCAACGAACCAAATGTGAAACTTGTTAATTATTTTAATACAGGTCATTTGCTGAGCCACATATGCAGTGGTTAAAATAGTGCAAGGAAGTGAAAGTCAATATCATCACGGCGGACTGCGTAACCTATTGTGTAACTTCTAATTACCGTGCCCATATACATCAGCGTCATGTTCTTGTGCGTAGCTGGGTGAGGGATCTGCCAGTCTTTTAAATATATTTGGAAAATTTTAGACGAAAAATCGGTGGTCCAACTGACAACCCGCGTCGTCTATATCGTTGAGACTACGTCAAGTTGTTGATAAGGGTAAGCGAACACAGTGCTAACGGGCATCTCGTTTCTCCTATGGTTTACAGGCGGCCTCTTCTTGGTGAGGATGTGAACAAGCTTGCTGCGTTTTATCATCCATATCACCATCAGTTAGCCCAGATCAAGTGTAGTGATCGCTTAAGTTAATGGAACGTCTACCGGTGCATATTTCAAGAGGCTCTGCGTAGACGATCAGTCGGTCAGCCAATTGGGCTGCAAAGCCCGCAATGGTTGGGCCATGTACTCTGCGTTTACCGCTCCGGACCTTATATACTGTGAATAATAAAAGGTTATGTTAAAACCGCTGGGTTTCCATTCAACGACGTGGTCACGATATAGGAAGACCCTGATCATTCCATTGTGGGGGATGAGCAGGTGTCGCAGTGATCAGTCAGATTGCTGGTTTGGTATACTACGAGGTGACAGCATACGACATTCACTGGTGTCTCTGTAACCACAACATTTAGCACATGTGTTCAACATATCTTTATTCGTTTGCGTTCATTTCGAGAATTTTCCGCTGACGAATTTGGCATCACTGTTGCAATGGGAGGTGGCTTTTGTCATAGAACATTCTGTCCAGGCCTAGCTTCTACGAATGAATGGAATAACTGCACTTCTTACAAGCTTAGCAGCCTTCTTCCTCTGCAAGACCCTTGATTCTCCTGTCACCCGATTCTGATAAAAACTCAGGGAGTTTGCAACGACAACGCATACATTATCCCTCACTTATTCTGCTTTCTTGGCAGCACGTTTGATCAAACATTTAACTGGGCTTGTTTAAACAACGTTGCTTATTCTGGTGACGCTCGGAGATTAGGTGAATTTTGCTCAACCGGGTTTTGCCATTTTTGACTGGAATACGCCTAAAGTGGTGTCATCTTGGTACCTTTGCGCTGTAACCGAAGTGAAGTCACCATCTGTTTCAGCCAACTTCAGCCTCTGGGCACTCGACCAATAGTTCATCTACTTCCTTGCTTGGTTATGACTGAGAGTGTATATGAACACTCAGGTTCCATGCATACACTTGTTTTTTGGGGGGACAATCATCCTTGCATCAAAAGTGGTGTATTCGGCTGTCTTTGTGCTCTCAACCAACAAAGAAATTTGTCTGGTCCCTGAATTTCATGTTTTCATGTGCTTTCGAAAACTCAGTAAGTCGTCTGCTAGAACTTTCGCTGTTTTGAAACTTCTAAAGCCCGGATATCACCTTCGGAGCGCTCCGACGACAGGAATTATTCAGTGCATTAATCTTCGTAATTTATTATCACTGTTATTATTATTAGTCTACTGCCGATTTACGTTGACGAGATTGCCGCCAGTTATTAGCCAACTACTCAGTGAAAAGCCCCGTCCTCTGTAAGATTAATCAATCACCCGTTGGCCGTCGTATGTTTTTTAGTGTGGCACAAAAATCGACATTCTTGCCTTTTTTGTCGAGACTTCCTAGTCTCGGCTATATACCGCTGTATTATTCATCCGATTTTCCTATCATTTCTAGATTCATAGATACGCTATATGAGTTAAGTGTTCGAGTGACGTTGAACTAGAATAGCTGATTTGACGTAGATGGCAGTATTTTGAACACGCGTGAGATATATGGGAGTGAACTTCCATTAAACGCTTTACTTCCGGGATATGTGATGCCTTGATATAATGCCGATTTCTGTCTGGTTGTGGAGCTTTTTCGCACGGACCATTTTGTTGTACGTACCCGTCTTGTTTTGTTATTCATACACGGGTAACACACTCGTAATTGTAAAAAGCTTAACAGCCCTCCGAGCAAGGAGATTGTAAGGAACGCTTTCCGGAAGGCGCTGGTGAACAAACTGCTCAGGTCAAATCAGGTGGAGAACCTGACGAACACTTGGAGCAAGTCGTAACAGCTATGAAATCTTGCTGTGAGGAAAGGTGTTCCGAACGAATTGTACATTTGCGGCAAAACTAGATCTCCGCCATGTCGACAAACCGTATGAAAACGTGTCGATCGACCCCACCCTGATCAGAGCATAATGACCATCGTCGAGAAATTAAGCGCTACGTGACCAAATGCTCGCGCACAGACCGTCAACACCAGTTGGCTAAACAGTCGAAAGCGATGGAAGGAGCCTGTTTACTTTGAAGTAAGAGGAAACTCGTCCCCTGATTCGTTGTCTCACTGGCTGTGAGCGGCACTCATGTACAATTCTTTCAGCTTTCAATTAAGTTACTGGAAGTTCGCGTGACAACCATGCAGTCGTCAGTCCAGTGTCGATGGCGTCCAAATTACTCACTGGCCTTGTGTTAGGACGGCCCATTAAACCCAGAGGAAGTCAGATATATGAAGAACAGACAGATTGCAGTTGCACTAGTCAACTTCCACATTTTGATGGATCTTGAATTATCTTTACTTTTACAGGCAGCCGACGGTCATACTCATCTCAGACACAAACGTCGCTTCCGATTCGATTGTTCGTAACGTCTTCTGGAACAGCCTTCTTCGTAGAAGAGTACTCCGGAAGTACGTGAATCTGTTGAGACCATTTCATGCTCCCTCCACAACAAGGGTGTTTTGTTCATTACTTCTGGTGGTGTTCGTCCCGGGTGCCCGATCTCCCTTTCCTGTTCAGTCTGTCCGTTGATGATATACTGTAAGGTTTGCTCGAAGAATACAGTGAATTTGGTGTGGGGTTTTTTCCAGGAGCTAGGTTGACCGCCATAGAGTATGCGTATGGCATTGTCTTGCTTGGCCGTCCAACAAAGACGTGCAGGTTATGCTGAATAGTGTGAATGGCCGGGCATAGAGAGCATTTGTCATCTTTAACATGCAAAATAATTCTTCAATATTTGGGCATTTTCACTCCTACTCTCCTCATTGCAGTTAGCCCGCTTGAGACTGTGGACAGTTTTACTACTTGGGTAGAACTATTTCGTTGGCTTATGATATTGCTGAAGAGGTATCAGCAGGATCAGCAACGACGTGAGTTCCCATTGCCAACGTGTATCATATGTGACGTCGTAAAGACGTTTGGATGTTTATGAAGGAAACAGTATATAATATCTGCACAGGCTCAGTGTTTCGGCTGTGGTCTGGGAACCTGGCTCGTTCGCAACGATTTCAATAGATTTAAAGTGGTAGTCCATCTTGTCTGCTTACGCTCCAGATGGCTGTAGAGGCGTTAGCGTTATGAACGTCATTTACTTGGATCTGGACGCTCTCCCGTGGACGACACATGGTTCTGATACGGCCGTTCTGACCTGATATGTGAACGCCCAGGTAAATTGCCTTGGTAAGATAGAGTCCCGTTTAGGTGACGTGTTTCAGGTAGCATCACATAGCCAGGGCAATGACGGGCGACTGTTGCAGTTGTGCGCTCAGCATAAGCTATTTTTAAGCTGCAGTAGTTTTAAGCATCGTGCATGTAATTGCTACATTTGTTGTCCAACCTCTCGGAATCTGGCCATTTATGGCAAGGACCGTCTGTTGAAAAGCTGACTGTATCGTCAATAAAGCATAAGTGCCAGAACAGTTTAGAAGACTGCATTAAAAGTTCCTACTACGGAGATCCCATTAGCTGCTGGACTCAGCTCTCACAGACAATTTATGAAGCAGGCACTGTGGAATGCGGCACGGAGGCTCGTGGGTCGAACAGACGTTGGTTCGTATGAGAAGTCTAGGATAGACGTCCAGAGGGAGTTGAAACGTAGCCTGGAGTCCGATCGTGAAGCCTGGTTGATGGGGAACGTTAGAGAAATGGAGGCCGAATCTGTTTCAGACAGCATTGGCAGACGCTCCAAGCTTATCCGTGCCAGTGGTCCTAGGCGACCGTCTGTCAGTGTAGCTATTGGCGAGACAGGTGGCACACTAATCTATAATAATTCCAGTAGGTAAGAGCATTGGAAAAACACTTGACGGATTAGTATAGTTGGCATCTTGCTTCTACTGTATTGCCACAACAAGCCTATAATTTAACACCCTGGACTGCTGGTATAACACCAACCGCAGAAACTGAAGACTTCAATTGCATTTCGGCTGTCAAACGTAATAGAGCTGCTGGTCCAAATGATCTGATGCCGGCAGCAATTCAGCTATTGATACATGGGTTCAAGGCCGAGACCTAAGGTTCCCGGTTTCAGTCGGTTTTTCTTGCTCAGTGTCAGGTGAGCGTCTGCCTATCTGAAAGGCAGTCATTGACATTAGGGTGAGGTATCGCTCTTCGGGATTACATTAAATACCAGAAACGAAGTCAAATTACATGCATAATAGAGTTTTTTGAAAATGAGAGTCAAGTAATGCGTTAAAACGACGGCTAGAAGCGCTGTTAACGACCTCAGCAGCAAGACTGGTCCAGAGGTTGTTTACCCTGTAAGAAAAGTGCTGCTGTATAAAGAAGGTCTGAAGACGAAGCTTGAAAAACTTCTTGATATGTCCTCGCCGATCGTCATGGTTCGTTGTGGTAAAGAGTAGTCCAACGAGACCAACCCTAAGAAGGAAGAGCATGAGAATTAGATCACCGCAAAGTAATCAAAATTCAAGTGAACAGAGATCAATAATTTCGAACCGTGACTCGTATGCGACATATCCTTTGGTGGTAACAAGTTTGGTAGCTTTGCGCTGGAGACGCTCAACAGCTAATATTTCTTTCTTTCGTCCCGTGTACGCGATCTGATTTGCATACCCGAGAGGTGGTCTCATGTGAACTTCGTAAAGCGTTAGAAACGCTCTCTTGCCTGAGTGACCTATAGTGCGCGCAGCCGTTCTAATAGCAGGAATGTTTTCGCCGTCATCAAATGGTAATGCGCGAATAATAATTTAGACGACAACCAGGCGCCCAGATCATTCTTCAGATCTATTTTCATTTACTATGCCGGGTGCACTATGAATGACAAAGGCACTGCCAAAGTCTCCACCGAGTGACATATTTGCGCACTTACTGTCATGTATTGGGAGGCTCCAACCGTCCGAGCAGAGCTCAGTCGCGTCAAGATCAATCTGTAGTACACTGGGATCAGTGACATTCCAGAGTTTTATATCACCGGCGTTGCTGGAACCATTTTTTCGGAAGATCATTGATGTAGATCAGAAATAACAAAGAACTTATCGCTGACCTCCGCTGGTTTCCGCAGAAATGAAAAGGCAAGATAATAGATCTGACGTGGTTTTATCTCTAAACGTTCTATTATCGAGGAAAGAGATGATCCGGCGAAGGACCTCTTCCTTAATATCATAAGCCCCCAGTTTGTGTTCAAGGAGGCCGTGTGGGACAAGGTCGGAAGCCTTTGCAAATCGGAAGAAGATAGCATATGAGGGGAGGCTATTGTCTTTGTTCTCCATCAGATTTTACATGAAAATTAGCATATTATTTATGCGTGACTGATTAGGAAGGAAGGCATGCTGAGTTGTTGAAAGGGGACGGTTTGACGAGAAGTGGCTGATGATGGCACGCTTTAGTAAGCGCTTCAATACCTTGCAGTTAGCTAGCCAAAGAGTGTCGGTCGCCCGCTTCAAATATGCGCGTGACCACTGCCTTTCTCCATGAGCTAGGGCAAACGCCAGTCTGGAGTGTCTGTTTAAACAGCTTATAGAAGGGTTCTGCCAGATTGGCAACTGCCTCTTTGAGAATACTGGGGTGGACCTTGTCAGGACCCACAGAACTACATAAACTAACCTTCAATAAAAGGTGCCCAACTCTTGCACAGAAAACTCGGCGGTAATAAGTGGTTGCCGGAGGATCTGCAGCGGAAGGATGGGGTGCTAACCCGATGGTGCGACTTTGTAGACTGTTAGGTAGTACCCACTGAATAACTCGGCTACAACTAGGGAGGCTCTAAGGAGGACCTTTATTTGTGCTTCTTTGGTGTGCGCACGGATTGCCCGTTTACATCCACTTCGAACAAGGTTGAACGCACTCAGGTCCTCCAAGTTTCCTGTAAGCTTATGCTTCGCGAGTAAATAGGAACGGTCATCGGGGGGACGACGTAAACTTCGTGGAAATGGTGGCCGATGGAAGGAAGTGCACAAGTTTCACGACACAAGTAAGTCATCCGCTTTATTAGTTGCGTTTTGAAACGCGCAGATGCCGGCGTGTACCTCCCACCTAATGGAAGACACGCCGATTTTGATTATGCTGACAGCAAGATGTAGTGGTTCGACAGTTGTCAAGTAACATAAACAATGCTGAAGGCTATTTTTCGTTTTGCCAAGTACTTCAGAATGCGCTTTGCGTTCTCAAAATGCAAAGTATTTTTGTAAGGTTGCCGCGCCTTCGCAGATCTAGCGTCAAGTGGTGAAGTCATAGGGGTTGTTGACCGGTTTATGTAGTTGGGAATTTCCATTAGAAGCGGCGGCAGCGGAGGTGTGGGGAATGAAATAGAATGTCGTACCTCTAAGGCGAATATGGGAGACTTGTAACGGCGTAGAGTTGTTTCCTCGATGCTTGGTTGTCGGAAATATAAGCCAACAGAGAGGACCGCGTTACATTACGGCAGCGAGACTTGGTCACTCAGGGCAGAAGAAGCGAACAGTCTTCAGGTATTTGGCCAAAGATGTCGCGAAAACTCGCCCAGGAGGAGGCACTCCAGATTCCCAATGGCAATACTTAAGAAGAAAACAAACGGCGCAAACATGTATATGTTGCCAGGACCGAGGAACAAGAAGTTGTGCGGTCAACAAACGTCGTACGTGTAGCACGCAGCACAGGAAAAAGTGAAGAAATACAGAAATGGTCAGTACAATCTTCGGTGTTCACAGACGCCCCCAATCGGAAACGATAGTGTACGATCAACGTAGGATACGCGGAGTAGTCCCAAGACACAATGACCAGTCACTCAACAAAACACCGGAACAACAAGAACAACGAGCCGTGAGAACAGCGTGTGTATTATGTGTGGTACAAAACAGAAACAGGGTACAATTCCTTTGCTCCATTTGGTTTTTTGCATAGGTCAATCACAAACTAGGTTCCGAGTACTTGCTGACCTCATAAGTGCAATTCTTTGGTGCATGTCTTGTTCCTGTTTGATCATTAACGACTCTCGTCTGCACATCTCAATCGGCAAACATGAAGGAAAAGGTAGTCAGCGATTATTCTCCAGATCGTTAGCTTGTGTCTTCGCCGTGAGCTGGTTTTAAGCTTGTGTAAGTGGGTACACATTTGGACTAAACCAACTTGTCACATCAGGACGTGTTAAATCGTACAATAAAATACCCACAAAACTTACGCTACTCTAACCGGCCGCTAAAATTTTTGTACGATTGCTCCTACCCTGTTAGCACAAGGATGCCGCGGTCGTCCTGATTTCGTTAGAGTTTCGACTTTTTTTGGGCTTGTTGAAACTGAACTTTGAACTTGCTCTCTAGGCGTTTTAAGATTTATTCGACGTTGGAAAACTGTTGTGTCCAATATGTACAACTTATTCGACCATATGCGATGCTCCTATTAATTGTCTGATCTTGAGGCGTTGAAACCATCGTCTCACGCACTTGACAGAACGACGTTTGGCATACCATTGGGATTCCAAGTTCCAAGAGGCAGGATTTCGCAATTTGATGCTACCGGATATTTACGATGTTGCTGCATGCACATTAACTACCTGCTAATTTTTCTGCTCTACCTCGATTATTTACGAAGACGTGTAATTCAAAACACACCTTGAGAACCTGTATTTATGTGGCTTATGGTTGAATTTTTTACAATTTCGGAAGGGCATATTTAGGCTGCCCAATGTGAACTAGCAAATGACTATAGCGCTGTTAGAATACTTAGGAAAAATACTCTACGATCGTTATGTTCATTTTTGATCCAAGTAGATTATTTTCGAAGATATCATTTGAAACACACTCTTAAAACCTGTGTTCTTATAGCACATGTTTGAATTTTTTAGAAGTTCTGTGTGTTATTTGTGTGTTGATTATGGTTTCTTCAGTTTTATCAACTGATCACCCCAATACCTTTCATTCGCCACGCTGTTGCCAAGAAAGTGGGACACCTTTTCAATTTTTCGCGATGGGCTGTATACAGAAGCAAAGGTAAGTAGTTGACATCACTACTTTGACTGTTTGGTTTGTAGTGAACAAGTGGGTATGCGCTAGACCCTCGTCTGCTACCAGTTTAACACGCCTTTCCTGAGTAGCAGTCGTAACGTTATCCTAACAGGCATCGAACTAAAGAATACTGCGGGGTTTGGAAACAAACCTTATATTTTCGAGAATGTTTGGAAACGTGATAAGTAGTTAGTTGTAGCCTAGTCTGAGACCAACGGTAACAACCAAAAGGAAAAAAGAGAAGCGCGAGACTATCCACAGCCCGCTCGGCGGCGTTCAGAAGCGCGACAAGCTAAAAGTGCGCGGAAACTTCCAGTGTGTTAAACAACGCTCAAAAAGGTTCGGGTTAGACGACCTTGAAGAATGAAATAATAGATGAGTCATCAAGAACAGGGCGAACATTCGATACGTGCAACTGGTAACACGACTGAATGAAGCAGCTTTCAGTTAGTATCAGGCCCCCTGTTGCAGGCGTGTATAGAGTCATACGTACGGGACAAACAAGCAGGGAAACACGGTTGCAGCCGGGATGCTTAGAGAAGCCACACGATTGCTGGTCACCACAGGTTTGGGCAGAATGTGGAAGCATCGTCGCGGTAGTAATGATTCCTCACTGAATGGCGACCAACGTGAACGTTGTATTCATTAAATTTCACTCACCAAACCTGTCATCGTTAACCTTGAAAACACCTTTATTTATTGATAAATGGATTGAGAATAACACAAGGTTACGAGCAAGTTGTAATACTCTACGTTTCAACCACCTCGGGTGGCCTTCCTCAGCAGTGTTTCTTTTTATTCTTATTTATCCCCTGTGTATGTATGTATATTCTTATCCAACAGTAGTGGGACTGTTTTCATTCCATTACTACGTACGTGCACCTGAATGCCTTAAAATACCTGTTACGCTTCTTACTCGCAGAAGCGCTTTCTCTCCAGATGCGCAGAAACCACTGTGGGGAGTTTGCTTTGAAGAGTACGTTAAGGCCTGTTTAGTGACGATCTCGTCGAAATCGTCGGCTGGACGTATAAACGTAACGAAGAAGGACAAATGTAGAGGTCGAAAATACTGCTCATTATTAAAAGTAAAACGCAATTCGTTTGAAAACCCATTTTGTATAGTCCATCGTGAACCACCCCCTATCTGACATCGTCAATTGAGGCTGCGGACATTTTTGTCGAAAAATTGTTCAGAAACGCGTGCGATCGGGAGGGAGGTGGGGCAGAAATGTATAAATCGGCAAATAAATCATGGAAACGTTCCAGTATACACAGTCTATCTGCATCTGCTACCAAAGAAACTTTCGACTTCTAAAGTTGCCTTTCATGTGTTAATAGAACCTTCCACCTTCTGTCATTCTTCTGGGGTACGTTACTGATAAGCTAGTGGTTTGATGTAAAAGAAATGTGGTACCGGACGTTTCAACGAGGGTGGTAAGCTTAGTGGGTTAACAGAGATGACTTTTTTAAATTATGGGTCTCATTGCTGCAGATAATAGTTACAAAACTCTCAATGGGCTAACCGATGACAAACGGGTAAGCAAAGTAGGTATAATAAGCATCTATGTAGTGGACCTAAACGCGACATACAATTCAGGTGTGAATACTAAATCAAAAGGTGATAAGAAATTGAAAATAACCGGCTCACAGTGGTTAGTGAAGGTGCGCCGATTAGAGTTCTACCACACGGGATGGAGTATCCAATTGATGCGATCTGCCGTATACTTCCAAAGTAAATTTGGGGGTCACAACGAAGATAATTCCGACGACAGATTAGTTTGGAAATGTACTGAAATAAAGACGGATTCCGTCAGTCGTTAACTCTCCCAAACTCCGTACACAGGTAACACAGAACTCAGAGAGAGAACACAGTGCTAGAGGGATCCGAAGTGTGATTTACATTGTTGAGTGATTCGACTCACATGATTTAAACAGGTGTACGTGTGAAGTTGAGGAACTTGAAAAATGCGAAAAGCAATGAGAGCTATACAGTACAAAATACTGTATAGAACGCTACACGTACGTGCTCAGCGGGCGTCACGTGAAGACTGCGACTAATTTACCGCCCGCGATAAAAAAGATCAGTTTGAAGGTACTTTTACGGGCTCAAAGTTGTCCGGTGTGTAGGTCAGCCTGGAGCGGTCACGTGATGAGCCAACGGAATTTTTCTGCATGTCCACAAAAAACGTTTGTTCCCGTGTGTTTCACGGACGTGCCACCAGGTGACAATGTGCAAAATGTGTCGAATAAGGTTGATATGAGGTAGAAATGAGAACGAAAAGGGAACAGAAACACATACTGTTTTACGGCAATTATATTCGCGTAGTGCTAGCTCGACAAGTGCGTGCTCGAACTAGTCATTACTAATGAGAGCCACCTGGTAGACAACGTGACCATCAAACCACCACTGGGACATAGTGACCACTCTCTGCTCATCTTTGACCTTATCTGTTACAGGTTACAGCAACCAGTAAAGAAGTCCACAGTCCGAAACTTCAATCAGGCTGATTTTAACGGCTTGAAGAACTACCTAGGTTCACTACTTCTTGATTATGGCCCCGTGGGCCAGAACTACCGCGCAGTTCGAAGCGCAACTGAGAAAGCGGACGATTCATTTGTGCCGCGCAAACTGTGCACTTTCTCTTATCGACCATC
>LUCH01001472.1:0-18331 GCA_013368495.1 Paragonimus heterotremus
TCCCATGGAATTGTCACTCATCCCATCTGTTCGTCGTATTCGGATGTTGACAGCCTCGTAAAATCGCCTGCTGATCACCTGGAAGCCTTCCAGTTGACTAGTTCCCTCTCACCATCCTCTCAACTCACACCTTCACAAATGAAAGAGCTTATTGCTGACCTACAATCCATGCCACCTGATGGCAGCTCACATGCTTGCCTGTCTGATTACAGTACAAACAATGTCGGCGTTCCTTCAGTCAACACTTTAAACACGAGAGAAGCCTGCTGTGCATCAGGGTTCTTAAACACTCAGGAAAATATGTCTTTCCAGCCTGATCCAGAAGCCTCTTTGGGTGACAATTACAATTCTACTATCAGTGGGGATACCGGTAAATATACTACGTTGCTTATCAAATTTTTTTAGTATTTGTAACGAGATTAGCTGAGGTGACCATTCCACCGACGAATAATACACTCGTAAATGCATTTATTGACGAAATTACAGCCTCAGATATGCAAGACAGAACAATATACTCTGGCGGCGGTCAATCATCTGGCTTTACCACAGCTTCGTTGGATGCGACTAAATGCGTTGAACCCGAAGAGCTACTTTTGAACACTTCTTTAAAGAGGCCAAAAATGACCAGAGACTGTACTGCCTCTTACTACGGAGATGAGCAATCAAGCGAACGTCTTACTTGGGGATCTGCCACTGCCTCAGCTCCTGTCGTCCTTCCAACTCTGAGGAGCTTACTTCAGTCTGACTGTTCCAACGAGTTGAATGAACCATCCAGTTATGATAATCACTCGTATACACAAGGCAACTATTCTGTCGATGGTTCTAGTAATCCGTTGTGCGTGGCCGGTGATTCACATGCAGTTGTCAGTGAGCAAACTATGTTGATTTCCAATACGAATACTCAGGTGCAGTGTGTGATAGGGTCGTTGGCATCAAACAGCTCATTCGAATCAGTGGACACATTTGAAGGCTCCGGATCGTGTTCCCAAAGTCCTATCTTAGAGCGACGTATCAGACAAAGCGGCTTGCTTATTGATGAATCCATTCCAAATCCGACATTCGAAAATGATGGCGTGCATTGTGTAACTTACGTGAGTTTGGACTTGCTACCACGTGCGAACCTTTACTAACAGAATGAACTTTGTCCTTAAGTTATTTGGTTTACTATCGAGTCCATTTTCCTCCACAGTTGTTTGTCGAGTGTTAGCTATCATTCAAGCTATATTTTGAGCCGTTAATTACATTTGGTTCACATCCTACCTGAATCCAGCGGAGCTTATTTGATTTACTGACGGATAGTGACGTGTTGGTTGAATACTGCCAGAATACGAGATGTGACTAATGACGATTGCACCTCAAACCCATTTTGATCTCTAGACTATGTTTTATACACAAATCGGGTAAACTAAGCCACATGTGATTGCTGTTTTATCATGTTTGCTAGCAAACTATAATATCTGTTGACGTTGAGCTTATTTCCGGATTTAGTGGTCGTCTTCATTTCTAGATACTTTAGACCAAGTGTTGCCAACATTTTTGTCACAGGTTTTCTCTTTTCATCACTACTTTGATGCTTCAGATTGTTGGAATCACTGATGTTTGTAGCTCGCGTTGATGGTTCCAGGTATTTGATTTTCCATCAAGGTTGGCTAACATTGGAATACCTCAAGTAAGTAAATCTAACTAACCAAATGCCACCTGCATTTGCGAGATTATAGTAACGAGAAAAAAGTGATTTTATTAGACTAAGTTGAAATACAGTGTTTCTACCCTTACATTGTAGCTTGGTTTCCATCGTATAACGTACAATGCAACATGAGGTGTGTATTCTCAAGCCTTCTGGGTTGAGACCAGAAAACCGTGTATCCGGTTGATAGTCAGCATCATCCCAAATTCATCCATTGGTAACAGGACTTTGACTTCGATGCCGTGTGCTTGTAACTGCTTTAACTGTTCACTGTGTGCAAACTGATAGGTGTTACATATTATCGACCTCCTCTGCTTCAGCTGCTATCGTAGGCGATCAAACAACCGAGTGATCCCTGCATGGATCAAAACTAGAACGTAGGTGCAATATGGGTTGAAAAATCTCACAATTTTTATGCATGAAAAAGCTGATAAATACCCGCAGACCATTCAGAACCAACTGCTTGTTTGTTACTATCAAACCTGCTAACTCTAGACAGGTTTTTTCGAAGTTATTGATGTTACAGTCTGTGTGTATGGTTGGAAGCTAGCGTCGTTACCACTCAGCTATCTTTAATTTAGTTTCACAACACAAGGCTTTGCGAACAAAGCCATGCAATGATATGTAAAGAACACATCTGTGATAACTAACTTTATGACAGGAAATTGCTATCTGGCCTAAGGGTTGGATGAATTTAGTGTTCTGATTAGGCTTGCACTACTTCAGGTGTAACCATCGACAGACAAGGTGTACTGACCGAACCACACTTGCTGTATACTATTAGTGTCATTTTCTAGGTTTTACCTCATGTAGTATTTGATGTCATGTGGAAACGTCAGGCGGTGATCGGTTACTGTCAGGTAAAGTTTGTTCTACCAGGATCTCGCCACGTATTTGTTGAAAACCAAAACAAAACTTTGTTCATTAACGTGTTTGCGGTAGATCAGTGGTAGCGCATGTGCGCCGCCTTCTAACTGTTGCTTTCGCCACCCTATATAAGTAATTCTCCCCACTTCACAAACAACGGCAAAATTCACGTTTATGTAATCGATTTATCGTCACATCTTTTGATATTTTCAACACCAGTGTGATTATAATGGTACTTCCGGCTTAGAAAATGGGCCCGACATACAGTGGCTCTTTTGCCGATAACCTTTTTCTTTGATCCGTATCAAGCATCGTGAATGTGGTTCTCAACTTCGCAAGGCACATACGAGTATATTGAGCCGATCCGTTTACTTAACCGATCAGAACTTATATGCATTCATTTTCACTTCCGGGTAGACGTGGTTCTCGAATAATTTGTTCTGGGAGGGTCCGTCAAGTATGGCTATATTTATGATAATACAGCCGTTCCATAGTTGTAGGGTTATCTTTTTGATTGCGTTTATCACTATTTTGTGTTGACAGATCTGGATCATCGCAAGGGAGGATAAGCAGTCACCACTTTTACCGTGGATGAATTTCTTTCATACATATATACAAAGCGAATTTAAACTTAAAAAATGGACGAGAACTAAATATCCCACAATTATGAGACCACCCAGGGTGCGGTACAATTGCTGGAATTTAAAACATATATATACGGTATCCGTTTCCATTCAGAACTGTAGGTTTACCAAACGTCTGTTGCACTTACAGCATTGCGCGTTTGCTGACTGACCCTTCTAGGTGTTCTTCTGACTGGTAATTTTAATTACTACAATGTACACGTCTGGCTATTAGATCCTAGAACTTTCCAATGTAATTGTGCTCCTGACCTTGATGGCTGGCTATCTACTACTGTCTTTTTGGCCGTGTGCATACTGCGGTTGTCCTGCAACGACGTGCTTACTGCGGCGTTGTTTTGAACACAGGGGAATTTGGGCCAAACAGATCCGAATGTAAAACTGCACAGTACATCTCTCTTGCGTTGACGCCAATCCTTATTTTTAGAACCCAATGGCTCCCTAATTCATCACATAGCCATCTCCTCATGATATTTTACTTCAGGTGTCTGTTGTCTGCGCATGTCATGTGAAGAATAGTTACAGATACCCAGATGCGCTGATGATCTGTCCAGATGATATAATTCTTTGTCCAGCGGTCGCTAGTCCTTGTGATACTCCGCTGCAACCATCGATCTAGTGATCTGAAACCTTGGAAAGCTGCACTGATTAATTCCGTTTGATACCACTTCTTATAAGCAACTCAAATTCTGACATACTCGACGCACTTCTTTCGCATCTATTGCAGTGTAGTGAACAACATGTATTGTGCCAACAGAACAACATTAATATTCGTGCACTTAAGAGAATAAGACTAGCAATTAGGTCTCCAGATGTACTGCTTTTTTCTTCACGAATTTCCGGTCTTACTGTGTTCGTAAATTTCTGGGGTCCTTCAGCTAGGCGTGTACATTGTAATGTTTCAACTAACAGATCAGAAGGGCAACTAAAAAAAATAAGTCAGTAACCATGCAATGATACGGGCACAGGGAAAGTTTGGTCTACCTGACGAGTAAACATTGTGTTGCAGTTATGAACAGAAATGGATACCGCACTCTGGGTGGCCCTACAATTGTTGAGCTGTCATTTTTCGTCTGTTTTTAAAGTTAAGTATTACGTTGCACGTATGTGTGAGGGAACCTTATTGATGGTAACAGTGGTAACTGTTTACTCACGTTTGCGGCGATTGGAATTTGTCTATGTAATCCTGTGATAAATTTTTCCGAAAAAGAGGGCTGTATACTTATGGTTGGGCTACATTTATTTTTTCGAAGTTGAACACAACATATTGGAGTATCGACGAACCTAGACTACTTTCATCGGAACGTGAAACTGAGACAGATATTCAGTACTGTTTATTCTTCAGCAGACGGCCCACTTCTAACTTCATCTTTGTGTGCTGGGGATGGCGCTTGATGAATTACAAGGTAACGCATCCTAGCTGTGACTGCCCCGAGGATTCTTGTCCAAATTCGAGCGGTCCGATAATATCCAACCTACTTGTGTGGTATTTTACGTTGCATAACAACAAAACCTTTATGATAAACAAGCTGTGCACCTAACCTACCGTCCCTGGTATGCACCTGGTATGAGGAGTTAATGAAACAGCTGTGAAGTGTATTCCCTAGTTGAGATTGCAGATGTGACTTCTGTTCTCCGTACGAGGTGGACATTGGGAGTATCTTTTCGATTGTCAAACTCTTCATCTCTCTCAAAACAACTGTGAGCATTCTTTAGATTGAAACACGTGATGATGTTGGTTATATGTGTACATTGATAGTTGTATTCATTCGATCTAATGCGTTTTCAGGATAATGAAGATACTCAGACGTCCGTCATTCGTCGGTATGGCAATCTACATCTGGGCGAAACTGTAGGTGCCGAAAGTGGTCCCTTGTTGTCATCGTTCACGCAAAATGATTCTTTTTCTACGGACCTATCTGTTAAAAACTTTTCTGAAGCTTCTTTCCTGTCAGAGGGCGTTCGAGATAATTGCCTGGAGCGGCCGAATTTCAATTTTGGCTGTAATTCTTCGACCAATTTTGATACTGCTATCACAGAATGTCCATCTCCAGACGTAACTAACTCTGATTATTTATCAGATCTACCGCTTACCGATGAGGGATTTCCATCAGTCAAGAGTCTGGTATGCCCTGTTTTGTATTTTCACAGATTAGCTGCATCTTAAACTTAGCGATTTATCGAAGCGAACTTTTCAGAAACTCATCGCATTTCTCTTCAATCTATATTGCTTGTTTCGTTACAGTTTAATCCGTTGCCGCCGATACTTTTCAGAGATTTGTCTACCTCCCAGCTTGTCGATTTTTCATTCCACTGTGTGTAGGCTGGTCCTTCTTTGATACCTACTCCCACGCCACTGATGGATGTTACTACACTCAACGACATTCGGATGCCGAGCGCTCCTTTACCTTCCCTTTTATCACAGTCTGAACCCACCTGTCATTCCGAGAGTCGAATGCAAACGGTGATCGACACTGAGGAGGAAAACGAATTCCAGCCACTTACAACTGTTGCGGGCACAACCATAATGAGTTGTAAAAGCAACACGTTGGCGGTCTCTCCAACAGCCTACCTTGCCTATGGTTCAAACGCTGATTTACCGCTTGAAGTTTTACCAGAATCGGTCACCACTAGTGAACGGTATGTGAGACGGTCTGTAACAGCAAATCCAGTTCAAAAGTGAGTTGCAGAGATTTATGGGCAAACCACATGATCCAAGTACCGCTTACAAATATATAAAGTGGTCTGATCAATCGCGACCTTCTAAACGTATTGTTTCATTCGCTTTCGTATCTACTTCCTTTCACACATAAATGCTATTCGCGGGCGTCATTAGATACTGCGGACTTTTGGGCGTTATGTGTTTGTATAGTCGAATTGACGTCAGCAAACGGTGCCGTGTTTTCTTTCTAACTATGTGGGTGATCTACATTACACTATGCAGGTGTGCCATTCGGAGATCACTTAATTCTGCTTGGTTCCCTAACACATGTACAAGAGTCGTATCGACTGTGTGGTTGCTGTTCATCCCAACAGCTAATTTTATTACTTGTTTAGATATAAGGTATGACTATTATTATTATTAGCAGACCAAGTGTAGGAAACACCTGTTTTCTACACTATTCCATCAGGCGAGTATGTTGTCAGAAGTTATCAAGTGTGCATATATGAGAGACAGGGAACAAAATTGGTGATTCGATTAGGCACCACTGTTTCGTTGATGAAAACCACGTATTTAACTGCATCGAAGCCACAATCGTAAACTTATATTTCCCAACACCAGCAGTGTTGGGTTGTATGTTTGACATCTGGCTTAAATTCAGCAGAGGTTTTATAGAAAAACAGACATGTTAACAATTGAACCTCCTCTAAGCCCACTTTTAATGGATGTCTTCGGAGATGCTGAAAAGTCAGCGGCTACATCAAGTTACAAACCGCAGGCCGCTGTACTGTCGATATGTTCAGAACATG
The DNA here is from genome assembly GCA_013368495.1 of Paragonimus heterotremus. Lineage (NCBI taxonomy): Eukaryota > Metazoa > Platyhelminthes > Trematoda > Plagiorchiida > Troglotrematidae > Paragonimus > Paragonimus heterotremus. The sequence goes on from LUCH01001472.1 coordinate 6,667, forward strand.
TTTATCATCCTACGTGAATATGCTAATCTTACATGTACAGTGCAGCAGTTTAATGAAGTCCATCCAGCCTTAACCCTTACATCAGACACTGAATTTAGTGGGTCGTTTCATTTTGTAGACGGGACGCTGAAGAATGCAGTTTGGTCCACAGTAATTTGCCTGTGACAAAGATTAAGTTGGACTGGTTGGTATGCAACTTTTCATAACTTCATACCTCTTAGGTGTGAACCAAATCTGACTTACCCCCTCAAAAAAGGACGGGAAAGAAGTTTTCCAGAACTCTTAGGAGATAAAGTGATTTTACTTGCCTACCTGTTTCGGAAAATCAAATACCGGAGCCGCTTCATAAGAAGCGTGTAGAAGCCTACTTCATGGGCTGTCAGCATATGTCCACAGTCACTTCCGCTGCATCTTTAATTCCGAAATGTCATGGCAGTGTGATTTAACGATTCCCACGTTTGCCATACTCTCGGACCGATTTTATGTTGCAAAGTCGGTTCACTAATGAGGCTGCCTTGGATCTGGACGTGAAAGACATAGTGCTTGCCCACGACTATTCAATGTTAGCCTGTTTCTTTTCTTGTTGTTGTACTGGAATATGTAGATCGTACGATTATATGTCTATCCAAACCTGTACCGGAGCGTCATCTCACATGGCTTTACAGTGGAACTAAAAAAACAATCATTAGCACGATAGCTCCTCATCTGCTAAATTCTAAGCACTAAGTCCTTAGTAAGAGTGTGATCGTTATTCTAAGTCAGTTCGACAGTGCGTATCTGAAACGACCGAATCGGTCACCACTTGGTTTCATATTCCTGTTTTCTGTTGCCGAAAAAAGTGTGTGTATGTCTTACGACTCCCACGGTTATAATCGTATCACTCACGTCACACACTGGGTCACGCCTCGTACCCCAACTACGTAATACGTGCGCAGAACATAGGCTACTCTTCACGGCTTCATTTTCGAGGAGTCATGCGTTTTCACATGTGTCCAGTGAAACTACAAATTTCATTTTTTGTCTGCCATATGTGCACTGTTGATAACGTTTGCAACTATGTTGTTCTCATAACGAACCACCGGAAACATTTAGCGATTTTCACTATTAATGGAATGTTGCGGAATGTTGTCGCTGAATCCGAAGTAACGCTCTAACTGACGACTGTTTGCAGTATTTTTTTCAGACTGATATAGTTGTACGGTTTTCATCGAAGCCTTTTTACAAGATATGACCCAATATATATGGAGTGATGTTCGAAATATGAAATCACCAGCAAATACTAAACTCATTAGTATTGACTCGCATCGCACTGAACATAAGCTGTTTCGTGTGCCGCACGGTAAGGGCCACCTGTTTGCCTAGAGCTAATGTCATTGGGATTGATTTGTGACCACAGAATTTGCAAGGACCGAACTAATCTGTTGCAGTAGCACTTATCAAAGTCGCCCTGTTTGTATATGCCTATGTATGGTGTTAATGTACGACGGAATACGTTAACCGTATTATTAGTGGTCTACCGAGTACTCGAACACTCGGCGGAATACTTCAACGTGGGAAGGAAGTATGTCTAAAAGCCCACAGCGAGCGGATCGGGGACAGCGTCGGCGACCGGGTGAGTCATCGCTCGACTGGACCGGACCAACGGCCGAGACATGGCAGACAAAATAGGATGAATGAACAGATCGGGGCGCGATTATTCCACCACTGGGAGGAATATCTCGACACGGTCGTGTAATGCGATCAAAGCACATAGTGGATAGATTACGGACAGCCCGAGCGACCGGACGAGCCATTGTTCAACGAGGCCGGACCAACGGACGAGAAATGGCAGGCGGAACCCCCCCCCGACAGAAAGCATCGATCACACACATAAATCGGTTCGAAGTGCACACGACGTGTAAGCGGAAACCAGGGGTGTTGTGAACTGGAATTCTCATAAACGCGGGCGCGCGCGTAGCATGGTAAGAAACGAGTTGGATAATAAAGATTATGCTTTACTGGACGCTTTTTCACTACAATCACATTCTTACATCCAGTAATATCAGGTCATCTTTATTACCTGCGCTAGTGACATAAAAGAAAACGAAGCGATGCATTTGAACACAATTTGATTGTTGTATTACTTATAAGTTGAACATCACACATTCAATCGCGGTTGCGTAGTTCCATGGAATTTCCAGTCGGTCCCTTACGAAAAGAAGTACTACACTCGAGTTTTGCTCGTCAGTATTGTATATTATTGGCATGGCTGGAATTTGAACCTCGACCGCACTTTATTGAGGCAACCTTGTTGACCACTGCGCCAGTGACCTCACCTCAGGCACGATTGAATTACCATATAGAAACACTGGGCCAAATCCTCTTGTGAGCAATGTCCAGGTTATCTGGTCACCTCGACACGAGACAGTAACTGTTAACTCCAATCAATAGCTTCACGGCTGGGACTTCTCCTCAAATAGAAACTACGGAAATCTTTCAGTTTGCTGAGCAATCTGAGCGAATGTGGCTGAGCGTTCACATGTGATAATTCGGTCGTGCCTAATGTGGGACAGTGGTCGACACGGTTTCCCCATGAAACCATAGCCAGAGTCCTAGTCCCGATCGTGACAAGGACATGCCCCATTGACGAGCTCTAACAAGAGCGAAACTGGAATACGGTGGTTCCCTTCGAAAGTCGCTGGCTGAAAATTCTATGAGAATGCGAAAGCTGCAATCGCTCGTAAGTGAAGTTCAACGTATATTTTGTTAAACTCACTGAAGGGATATAACTCATAAAAACTTGTTTATTGGAAACAAACTATTTTACACAAGGCAGCAGAAACGGATCTTTAGAGATGGAAACTGAAGCTGTCGCGTTTTGTCTTATTTTTTGCTAATGTTATTGTCGTAACACGAATCCGTGTGCAATTTGACAATTTACTTACTTCTTTTTGCTCATCTTCATCTGTTGTACGCTTATTACCATATATCCAAGGGCTTGCAATGACTAAGGTGAATTTCATGGTTTGTAATTTGAGGTGGTTTCACTTTCTCTGTTGCTAGGCTTCACAACAACGAACTCATCATCACCAAGAAGGTTAGACCACCCCCAGTATATAGACCTCCTACGTGCCTGGTCCGGTGCGATTGTCGTGTTCGAGAAACTGGGGATTGCTGCGGCACTTATAATTGGCCGGGGTCTTGGGGTCGTAAGTCGACCACTTCTTCACATATTCGAGGTCGCGGATCTGACATTTCCGTGCGTACCGGCTTGGCAACAGGGCTTATACAACACGGCCGGGGAAACTTAAACCATTCATGGCAGAGTGGTTGTTCAGGATTTTGTACGGCCCTGCCCACTTGTCGAAGAACAAACACCTCTTCTCATATCCGTGATCGTCTATCTGGCTTGTCTGTGCGCGGATGCTGGAGTGCGGGCGGTGCTCCATTTGTTCGACATTTTACTCAGACCCCGGTGAGAGCCAATGGAGTAGGTTCACGACCCGCTGCTGTGCCGTTCAATCAAGGCCGCAAGCGTTCCGCTGTACGTTCGGCTGGTCTGGTGACACAATTTGCCCAGCCTGCTAACACAGCGTTTCAGCGTTCCAGGAAAGACATTCCTAGTAAGCACGTTTACTTAATGTTTTTGCCGTTCGTCTTATAACTGATTCTTTGCACATGTCTTGGCCGAAAAAACCACGACACCTATGCGTACACGTTCAACGTTCCAATATAGTTGTCATGTTTCCTCATTGTTGGTTTTCAGTTTGCTCTTTTGATTTCCGTATTGTCGACAGAGGCCATTTGCTTTTATCGATAACGTTACATTTTCGTAATCACAATTCACAGCAAAATGGTATCTCTTAGGATTGTCACTACTTCACCTTCACATTAAGGCATTATGGACCAGGCATGGTTTACGACAAACTCAAATTTGGGTTTTGGCTGGGGTTAGCCGCCATGGGCTGCTTTTGTTTCTCGAACTCGTCCTAAGTAGATAAGTCCCGGGGATGGTAGTTAATGGAATCCAATAGCGCGCTTGAACTTCCTTGTTTTCATAGCGTGGTTCCTGGTCCGTCAAGGTAGTCATCGGTACGCCGTGATTTGTCGCGCTCTGCCTCATCGCCATGTCTCCCACTGTAGACGCCTTCTTATTTAGAACGTCAGTCGCTTCACTCCAACAAAAAAGATTCTGTAGCCATTAAAACCACGGGCGTCTGTTTGGATTTATTATCGTAAAGTGAAAACCATTTACAGAACAGGACTGAATGTCAAAAACGCTGCCCAACCGGTGCCTGCTACTTTGTTACTTACTTTATCTTTAAATGCTTGAGCTTAGACACAGGACTTTAGATATATATTTAAAGATAAAATCGCGGGACGATATCGTCTAGACCATGTGCTTCGGCTACAAACACAACATTGAATGAGTTACAGAACGAGCGGTTCGTAGTAGAACGGACGGAAACTCGATTCATAGGTCATATGGTTAAAATGGCTCAAAACTAAGGCAGCCTACACGCTACTGTAGGCTTTTTGAATACACAGATAATGTTTTAATGATATGGTCATATCGTTCCTCATTTGTTCTTTTTGTCGTTGCTGTATGGCAGGTGATCTTCAGATTCAGTCACTTAGTGTATGGGCATCATTGCCGATGTTATGAAACTGAACACTTGGTGCTAGTGCACATCTTGCTAACTCATTTTTGTATATTTTCAGGGAAAATTATAACAGAACCGATAGATGGGTCGAAGGCGTGTTTCCTAAATGGAATTAAAAATGTATCTGCGCACTCTGTTTCGCTTATCCGGGCGCACGTAATCTTCCAAATTAGTCGACTGCCGGACGTCCTGACAACAAGTCATCGGAGTAGCCTGGATTCAGCATTTAGAATTCTGTTGTGTTACATCAGGCATTTTCTTCTGCCGTTATTCCGACTGCCTAAGTTTGGTACATGGATCTTTCTTACTAGCCATCCTTCATAAGAGTTCGAGAAAAAACATGTGAATCCGTTATCGTATTTGTATGTTTTGTCTGCAGGCAGAGTGAGAGTTTATGAGCAACTGTTTCGCATGTTTATCACTTCCACTGATGTTCTTCAGAGGTGCCCGATTCCCCTTTGTCCGTTCAACGTTGTCATGGACAACACTCTGGAAAGTTCGGTTGAGGAGCTAAGTGATCTTAGTGTTGATTTTCCACCCAGCGCCACATTGGCTGATATGGAGTATGTTGATGACATTGTTCTTCTTAGCACCCTTGCCGACGACATACTCGGCAAGGTGAATGATCAGGCTGGTGTGTATACAGTACACCTCCTCCCTCCGGTTTACGAAGTGCAACTTCATGACTGGGGTGTTTCCATTCCCACATTCTCCGTTGCAGGCAGCTGGCATGAGACTGTGGAACCATTTCATTAGCTTGTCGGTGGGATGTGGGCGAATGCACGTTTTGTTTGTGTCAATCTGCTATATCTATGGTATTAGAGAGACGTCTGGTTGTCGTTGAAAGGAAGATGCGTGTAGTGTTTTTTGTGATCTCTCTTGTTCTGTGATTTATAAATATGACCCGTTTTCCACGAACACATCAGCAAACTAGTTGTGTTTAACTTTCGTTTCCTCTGAGAATTGGATCGTATGAACTACGTGAGTGTTCACGAGTGCCTATTTGAGAAAACTCGTAACATATGATCAGTTAATCACATAATTTACTCATACAACCTGCGTTGGCTGTATCACGTTATCCGCATGCCAGTTGAGCGCCTGCTGCACATGTGCTATTTACAAGTGTCCGCTACAGATGGATAAAACCGCAGAGTTGTCAAGCAACCATTCCATTGGGTAAAATAGGTAGGTGTCGCCCGACCCGTTGGAGACTTTGTGATCACACAACTTTTGACAACAAACGCCATCCAGTTTAGTAGTCCCGCGGTCGGTGTTGTGCATGCTTCTAGTTCCGTCTAATCCTAGTTTATCTATTCTTCATTCCTTCTACTGGACTTGTTATTCTGGGATGCTCCATTTTGCAGTAAGTAATGTAGTTCAGCACGGCCCGTTTTATTGTAAATTTCCATGTGTATTTGCACGTGTGCTTCGCAAACGATTATTTTCGTGGCAACTGTAATCGTTCCACACACTTGTCCCATAGTCTTGTGCAATATTTACCAAAGTTACGGGAACGAACACGTCTTCATAATCCCCCACTTCAGTTCTACATAGTCGAATGCTCTTCACGGCGCGTAGTTGAATTGTCGTGAGTGAGACCCCATGGAAAATCTTTTTACATTGAATCGACTGTTTCGCCAAAACTAAAAACACGGCAAAATCAATCTTTGGTGGAGAAATGAGCCGAAGATTACTATTAACTACAAAAAGGTTCTCATGGTTAAACTCATTGCACTGTGAGGTTCTCACTGGTCCTTCAGTCGAAGCTGCATATGATAATAGGGGGATAGGGAAATATCGTAAAGTCAGTCTCGTTAACTTAGGCAAACGATCATATATCAATGCACCAACGGCAGGCTGTAGCTGTTCACTTCTGGCTAGATATTGTTGTGACACTCCTGAACATTGCACCGTAACCCCTAAAACGAATGGGATTGTCTTCTGTGGAGTACACAGGTGCTCTGAACATTCTGGACTGACTAGAAATCTCAATTCGTCAGTTTGGCGTAACCTTTCCGCTTTCTAAGTATAAGGTGCTGTTGCAAGATATTGACACATTTATGTGTCCTTTCTCATCTTCGATGATGAGCCCTTTAAGACAGTCGTGAGATTCGTATACTTGGAGTGCTGAATCTGTGCCGGTTGAATGCCCGTTGCGACCACAAACCGCCATCTGTAATTTCGACATGATCTCAGCCTTTCAGTGAAAGACTGAGTGTCTTATTCTACCATACGAGCATTCTTATTATACAGTTTTGAAAACTAGCTCATCCTCGTGGAGGATGCCCATAGAGTGTCCGTTTTTGATCCTCGGTGTTTCCAAGCTCCCGAGCGTGTGATGGGAACACCGTATCAGCACTGGTGAAGTTTACCAACGTGTCTTCGAGATGAATAAACTCTGTCGATCACCGAGTATAGTGAGCTCGTCCCACAACCTTCGTTGGCTTAACCAAATCCCACATATGCCGTTTCACACCATGGCTTGTTTACACCTGATGAATTAGGATGGAAGCGGCAGCTTGGTAGCCAGCGTACGGCTTAGGTGCTGGGTATGAGGTCACTGACATTGACGCTTACCTCTGTAAAACGTTCCCGACTTTCTTTTTGAGGTTCGAAGGGCATTGAAACCCTCGAGTAAGTATAAAGGATTGAAGCCAGTAGCACTCGTGTTGCGAGCCCCTGTGCATTAGTGCAATTTGTTTCTCCCTCTACGTCTTTGTGCTTCTTTTCCTTATATCACTCCAAGTTTCTACCTGTCGTTTGTCAATTCCTGTGTCTTTTGTTGTGTCAAATTTCCTGCAAGTAAAGTTGTTTTTAAAAAACTTCTTGAGGATCAAGCGGTCAGATTGCCTTCGTGATCATGGATCCTTATTGATAAAGTATTTTGCATTCCGATTCTCCGTCTGAATTATACTATTGGTTCACATTGCTGACGTTTTGTCGAAATGTTTTACGTTTAGCAAATTGGTCTTCTGATTTTGTCTTTATTTACTGAAGGAGGTCTGTCGTTTAATTGTACGTCTACAATATGTTTATTCGTATGTTTCCAAACCGTTTCAGTAAACCACTAAGTTTTCCACCATTTTCAGAAATAAATTCTCTGTCACTATTCGTCTTACCGTCTTCCGGTAAATTAGATAGCCCCTCAGTATCGCTGAATGTGAATCCCCTTCGTTCGCTTCAAATTATCGAAAGTGTGCCCTTCTTGTTTATGAACTAGCTTCCGTCGTCAATACTAACAAACACTGGCAGTTATGATATACCATTTTCACTTCTCTTCTGCCTAATTAGGTCCCTGTAGTTTTGTTTTTCTGGAGTACAGTGAAAAAAATACGAAGGGAGAATTACAACGAAATACTTATCTGATGAGATGTTACAAGTTATGCGGACGCAGTTAGGAAGAAGGCCTTTGATGTTTTTGTATGCTTCTACCATGTACGCAATATTTTCGATGGGAAGTGAGCTGACACTGTTAAAGCTCACTTCATACGTGTCCAAACACTGAGTACTGGTTTGTGAAACCGTGGTTTGCGTTCCGGTCGTACATAGATTAAAGCTTTGACGGATCTACTCTAAGGTATATCGGTTGACTTCGGCATCGTCATTTAGTTCGTCCACAACGGCGACAAGTGTTAATGCAGAGGTGACTTTTAAGAACAATTTCCCTTGTCACAAACACTAGTAACTAGTAAATTTCACGAAAGTTTGACGCACTAGACAGATATGTTTACTTATAAATAACAGTCAATCTGCGAATAAAATATAGAAACTTATATGTAAGTATTTACGCCACTTGGGTCAGCTTAACATGGTAACTGTAGCCCATCGATGTGCTTTTTCTTGAAGCTTGTAGTATATGTTTACAGATCTGTTTTTTTTATAAGATGGTTGTCGGTTTACAGGACTTTTTTTCTTTCAGTGGAGCACTATTTTATATTCCCCTGCCTCCAACGTTTGTAGTAAGTTGAAAAAAAACTGGAAGTTTAAAAGCTGACTGTTACGCGTGATATTTTGACCGATTCACCATTTAACTATAGGAGAACCATCAGTTTCGCTTATTGTTGATCCCCTTGTTTCGCCATGTAATCAAACTGACTCCTGTCCTACGGAACTAATATAGAACGAAGCTTGTGCTCACTTAGTTACTGACTAAGCTTAGTAAGTACCCAGCTACCTTAGCAATTTTTGTCATGCAACCTGATTCTGGTTCGGCACATTTTATTTCCGTTTTTATGTGGGACTGTTGGCAGCTGGTCTGTAAAAAACATTATTACACAACCGCTTCTAATTCAAAACAGGGAGAACCTGGTGACGGCAGTTTGTTTGTTTACAAATTACGCAGCCCTCACTAAAAAGCACAAATGATATTTCACCCGTTAGGAGGACTCTGTGGAACTTCCTATCCTGAAGTCTTTCTCATTTCTATAATCCGCCCACACCTGGAAACAGACATATAAGCTTGACATTCTTATCTAATGGAAGATTTGGTACCGATTAAGAGTGAGGCTCAGGAAAATTTCCTATCAAGAGGGACCAACGGGAGTAGGTGAATCCTCAGTGCATTACAGACACCCTAGAGGTGACGTTACATTTGCAATGTATTCCACATCGCAGGCTGTCCACTGGCAGATCTCACACGAAACAAGGACGAACGCCTAAACAGTCATTCGCCGAAACTGGATCATGGAATAGGCTGGTTGCTACATCGATACAACTCCTTCACAGTTATGGTCTGTTCACCTTAGAACGCACTGCCCAATACCATAGTCACGGCCCAGTTGGTTGAGAGTTCTGGGATGCTAATTCATCAACACATCCATGGGAGAAAACCTACACTCGAATTTTTGCAGCCACTCTCCGCATCCACTCCCATTGGTCGCTGTGTATGCATGTCTAACAGTACATTGTTTTACTGTTCGTTTCTATCATGATTGTGCACTTGTAGCTTTATTTAAGTTTTCTTTCGTTCACTTCCGCTTACTTTCTTTTGGAATCTGTAAACCGTTCAATAGAAAGACAGAAACATGTAAGCAAATGATCTTTCCCTGTCCTGTAAAATCCCATGAACTTACTTAAATCTGTGTCATAAAACAGCGGTGATATTTGACCATCACATTGTATACAGCTTAATAAGTTCCGTTTCTGTTATATAAAGGTTTACAAAAAGTCAATGCCACGTTCGGAACAGAGGCATCGCTTGAATGTCCTACTGTCCAACATAGTAGACATATTCATAAGAGGCAGTGATTCTTCCTCATAATTAACGTCAGGTTTGAGTCTGCGGGTGTCAAAATGTGAAAACTGCATCTTTTGTTGGGCCAACTGAAATTCTACGCATCTTCTCTTATATGTATAGGCGCCAGAAGTGAATTATCGAAATAAGATGTATTTGCGATTTGTGTGATTTGGGAATTTTTGAGCTGCTGTTCACTATGTACATTTCATCATAAATAATGCAACCGAGTTGGTTAATTTGTTTGTTATGGTGCGATTATCGTTACTTAGACTTTCGTTGTATTGTACTCAGAAGATGGCATTTCCGAACCAGCCCTTTTCTGTGTTTCAGCGGTAATCTAATGTGTTGTGCTTGTTTGAAACCTCAAGAAAGCCATAGCTTTCAGGATACTCCGTTTTACGGGACTAAAGTTTTGTTTTTCGCATCATATCGAATTTTGGCTAATGGCTACTGAGTCCTAATGTGAATCGGTAGTTGTGTGAAACGTTGATTTTCAGTGGAGAATCCGAGTACAGAAGACTGATGCTGCTCGGTTTATGCGGAGAAAAAGTCCTGGTGATTTTCTACAAACGTTTTTTCCGCATGTAGAAGTCTCGGCAACGATACCTGTAAAAATTCAGATGTTTTTGTGTGTGGACAGAATTCAGTAGTGGTATGTGATAGCAGTTACCTCTGAGTATCGTAACGACAGTTCACCTCTTACTGTGACCAAATTTCGGAGGGTGCCCCTCTGACCACCTACGTGTTGTATCATTAAGTGATGTCTTGTGATTTGTGATTTGTGAGGTTGACTCGTTTCGGATTTCAAGTCGATAGACATTTGAACACTTAGATTCCAATATTGCCTCCGGTTTTGCAAACAAGACTTTTCACTTCCACATGTAATGACATGTTACGTTTGGTTACACATCGGTCGCTTAATTGGAGTACGTTTGGATCTGCTTACATTCTTTACGGCCATCCGTTTTGTTGTGCAGAACCTGTGAACAAAGGCCAATTGTTCAACCGGTTGTCTTGGAACTGTTCGGTGCCGGGTTAATCTTATGCAATATTTTTTTTTATTGGAAAATTTTTCACGATCTTTTTCGAACTGCCTAGAAAATTTTTCTAATTGACTTACATCATCTACAAATGTGCCATCAATGCACGGTCAAATAGTATTCACGTCAGTTATTTCCTACATTCTCGTGAAGTGCGCTGATCCCCTCTTACTTTAATTTGAAATTCGGTTGCCTTAACGGCGAAGCTTGCCACCTTCCTTGATGTCGGATTTTATGCTTATTAAGTCTATGAGTTGAGTTCGGACCTCTTCTCTCTCTCCTCCGTAATCCAGTACCCTTTTTCTTATGCTCGTACGATAGTCGTAAAATACACACAAATCTGGGAGCAGAATGCCTCAACTACTCAAGAAGGTTTTAACAGATGGATGGTATCAGTTCGTCAGTTTGGAATGTGCCCTACTGGTCCAAGTTTAGTGGGGCTTGTGGCCGTACACATCTTTGGTGATGACATGCTAGAAATAGCGAGTGAAGGGATAAACAGGCACCTGTCGTAGGTCAAAGTGTTTGTCTTTACCTGCGTCACGTGGCGGTGTGAAACCTTAGCTTTTACACGAGAAAATGGTTGTGCACTGCATGCGTGCCTTCTGTTATGTTATATAGCTGCGATGCTGATTGGAAGATGTTCACCGATTATCAACCTTTGATACATGCTGTTTTATGCACAGTACAGTGTCTGTGATCTTCTACCTATTCTTTTCTTAGGCTTTGTTGGTGTATTGAATGAT
>LUCH01001472.1:31164-43515 GCA_013368495.1 Paragonimus heterotremus
AAGCGCACCTGCCAGAATGTCATCCATGACGAAGGTGAACAGGAATGGGGAGATCGGGAACCCTTGGCGTACACCACCAGAAGTGTTGAACGCCCGAGACAGTTCCTATAAACCCTCATTCTGCTTCCAGAGTGATCATACAGTGGTCTCAACAGATTTACTTAGTTCCCTGGTAATACCTAGTGGAGAACACAGTCCCGGAGAACGTTATGAGCAACTGAATTGAAAGCAATCTTTATGTCTGGGAAGAAACCCACGACTATCGACTGTCTGTAAGAGTACCGATGCCCCAAGGTCCGTCGCAAGGTGTCATTGTTATCAACGCATCCAAGGCTGGGTCGGAATCCTGACTGTTCTTCGCGTGTCTGACTTTCTCTGAGCTTAGTGCGCCGACGTAAAATGAGGCCAATGAGTAACTTGGACGCAGTTAACACCAAACTGCTGCCTCTGTGGTTGTCACATAGACTTCGGGCCTCCTTTCTGTAAATGAAAATTACTGTTGGTAAGCACCAATCACGAGATACCTCTTCAGTTTCTGAAGTCGGCTGGAGGAGTTTCGTCAGTTGTGATGTCACCCTGTCCTCATCATTCTCGAAAAGAGGAGTGATGAAATTTGCACCAACAACCGTGTTACGCTTCTTTAACTTGAGCTGCAGGACCACTTTCGACGGAGGACCGTCTGGAACGCAATAACTGACCATTCGAGTTCCGTCGTTCTAATGGTCTGGTTGAGGACAGCTGAATTGTTTTTCCAAATGTTCGACCCACCTGTCAAGTCAGCGCCATTGACTGGTGATAAGTGAACCATCTTTTTCACATATGGTCTCGCTTACACCAACTCGACGATCAGTAAAACCACCGATCAGGGAAGAAACCTTCTGCTATTCCCAGATAAAAGGGCTCTTTCCATCTCTTTCGACTGTTCGACCGAGTAGTGCTCACGATCTTTGCGCAAGCTCCTGGTCAGCTTGTGTTTAAGTTCTCGACGGTTGTCATCATATTCAGAACCAAACGAGATCAAATGACGGTTTTTCATGAGGTTTGCTGACGTGTTCGAAATCCAGTTCTGTCGCAACTGAACAACCTCTTCACTACATGCCTGTTCACAGCATGCTTTCCTAGCTGTGGCGATTTGTTCCCAGTGTTCGTTAGGATCACTCATCTGAATCGAACTGGGCAACTTCTTCACCAGCGCCTTCCGGTAAGCGTTCTTTACATCCTCATCGCTCGAATTTCAGTTAAATACCTTGCATTTATGAACGTATGACTTTTAGGCAAATGATAAAACAAAACGGGCACGCACAACAGCATGGTCCGAGTCCAGGTGGTTGTTCCAAAAGGCACGACGGTCGTTAACAGAGTGGGGCCACCTGTAACTAACTGCTATATGATCCAACTGTGTCCATGGCTGAGCAACACACGGAGGTCTTCAAGTAACACAGTGCTTCTCCCTGTGTTGGAATGCGGTGCTCGAAATATAGAGACCGTGGGATGCGCACAGCTGTAGCAGTCTCTCGCCATTATCAGTGCGTTGTGCCCAGACACCAAACATACCTCCTAGCCGCTTCTCATCCGAAGAAAGACGATCAAGCTGAGCTTTCAAGTCGCCCGCTAGTATGATGATGTCTGAGTGTTTAGTTTGTTTCGGAAGGTCAACGAGGGCGTCATAGAACGCATCCCTGATAGCATCCGAACAGCTGTTCGTTGGAGCGTACGCGAATATAACGATTAAACGACGTTTTTATGGTTTGCGTCGACAGACTTCAACCGATGTATTACCTGTTACAACGTTCACGCGACTGTTCACTGGGATCCAATCGAGCAAACATTTGCTGTACTCTGGAACTCAGTGCGATTCCCATCCTAGCTTGACCACGAGATTCAGCTTCGGTGTCATCACAGCCCCTACAAGAGAATCGTTCGATTCGACAGTTTTCTATAGGTGAGCTCAAGTGGAAGACGGTGCTAGAATGATAGCCCCGCGTCTCCGACACACAGCACATCTGAAACTCCAGACTTGAGAGAACACTTGCTAGAGCAACTTGCTGACCGACTTATTGGAGAGCGCGGACATTGTAGGCGCCAATGTTTACCAGAAGAAGAAGAAATTCCTGAGTGATGAATAACATAACTGTCAGGGGAACGATAACTTCTTACACTTCCTGGTCGTTTATGCAGTGGGAGGGGATTTACTTGATGGACCTCACCCCGAGTCTCCGACTCGAAATTCTGCCCTGCAAGACAACAGGACACAGGGTTTTTCGAGGACCCTGTCAAAGACCAGTGTCTCGAGAGTCCGAGTCACTTGGCGGTGGACGTTTTGCCTAATCCGAGGGTGCAGTGTATAAGGCACTAATGTCTGATTCTGAGCACTGCTGCATACAGTGTATTCGAAGTTACATCCGGCTTTTGGGTGATATCGGATGTTTTCGACCGTATTGGATAATACGCCGGTGGTCACAGTCAACCGTTGGGCAATCGGAGTGCCTTTTGTTTGAGGGTGTTTCTGTTGATCCCCTTCTTGATACGAAAGACAACGGTGCCACAACTAAAAAAAAACAATTCTGTTGTATGCTCATAGAATCGTGCTTCACAACCTGAGCACTCTTACGCGATCAATAGTTCGACATACAACCCTATAAGTGCATCTGCTTTTAATCTGACTGCTTTCCTTTGGCCTGTCCGATAAGGTTGTACCTGAAAGGACCGAACACCTAGTCGGCATAGCTCTCCAGACCAAAAACAGCACGCAATCCCGACCATCACGTCAAGGCGGCAGTATAGATCAGGCTGAAGTTCACTGTTACATTTCACCTCTCAAATGTAGTTCCGCCATTGATCCACACTCTTCGTACTGTCGGTTTTCAAATACGGTGAGGGGACATTATTGGTGACTTTGGCTCAGGTGTTCCGACTATTGAAGACGAAAAAGAGCATTCATCTGTACTAGGTCATTTAATAGCAGTTCCCTTATCTGTGTATGGAATCCGGGGCTGTTGACTAGGCCACTCAGGAATCATTTTGACCCCAGCCATTAATAGAGTTCTGAAGTCTAGTAAATTCTGTTGACTTTACTGTTCGTGATGTGAACAGTAGAATATTACATGAAAAACATCATTTTTGACAAGAATTTTCACTGTTTGTCAAATTTCGGGGCGGCGTTATTTGTTACACCGCCAGGCATTAGTTATTAACTTGTTTATCTGCGTGCACATTTTGAATGGCTGTCTCGCATGTGTTTGCGGCCACTGTTTCCTTATGCTGTTGGAGGTAGTTGTCTTTTCATATATGTACCGTAGATTAACGAACGCATCTTTGCTACGGCATGCCTCCTTTCTTTCTTGAGGTGCTCTTCGCTGACTGATTCGATGCTCGATCCATAATTCGAGATCGGTCGCATGTCACTGTCAAGCGCCTCAACTTTTATGGACACTCGGATGTCTTTCGTACACCGTGGATTCTAGGTTTAGTTTTACTTCTTTCATCCTTGTCTGTGGGGTTTTCAATGTGGTATTCGTTAGTTATTTTATGTTTCGACGATTCTGGTTACGCTGTCAACTTTCCTGCTTACCGTCCATTGAATATGTGATCGGTCAATTCATCGTCGGTACAATCCAGACAATTCAAATTTCGCGTCAGCTTCAACTAATCACTATCAAAAATGAGCACAGATTCTTCTTTTCCCCGAGTTTTATTGCGTATTTCCAGAGAGTCGAGCTCATCTTATTTCCTTTGAGTTGTATCACCAAGGCATCTGCGTTATTCCGGTACTCACGTCTAAGCCCCCTTAGTGAATATCAACAAAGCTCACGGATAAATGTTCTGCTACGCGTACCGTTCTTGTTCGTATTTCTCAGTTAGCAACTTGTGTTTTCCATGGTAAGGTTTTTTTCATCGTCCTGTAGCGGGTTTCCCTCTGAGCTTCCATTCCTTCTTTTCCCACCAGCTCATCGGTTGGGACGGTCGCGCTTCTCTGCAGGTGTTTGTCGCCGCGGAGGTCGGTCGCCCAAAGCCGCATCCATTTTATCAGGCCTATCTGGTAGCTGGAAAGTTGACCAAATACTGCGTACAAACCATTCGGGAAGGCGTGAATGTGATTGAGATGCCGTTTCCCAGTTCGAACAATTGGAAGCTCAGGTGTGTGTGCGTGTGTATGTGTTTCAATCCTCTTCCATTACGTCATTCACAAAACCGACACGCCGTCGTGAGCTTGCTTTTATTTGATCTACCAGGCTATCGCAAGTGTGTCTGGAATAGCGGAACTATATTCCTTTCCCTTCAGTTTGTTATTCGACCTCAGTAACTCCAATCTGTTTTGCTGTAACTGGTAGGCAATAACATACGATAATTCTCTCCAGAGAGCTCACTGGCAAAGTAGACAATGCGGGTCGTGCACCTACGGTATACAAAACACTTCCTTCGTTGATCATCGTTTAGTTTAGACTGCATATTGCATACTGTTTTTGAAAATCTCGTGGTTCTATGTGTGGCAAACAAACGCAGTATCTTTGTTTACTGCGTTGTCTCCGATGAAGTAATAGACTAGTTTGTAAAAGCATTCTCATCTCTCCCATGCTCTCTCTTCAAGAGTTGCAGTTAGTTTGTCAGGCAGTGCTTAAGAATCGCGTTGGTTAAATAGATTGAAGTTAGAGCATCATCGATCTACATTGTGCAGGTTACAGGTAATTTACTGGGATGGAGTTCATCCGGTGCCTGTAATTCACCACTAGTTTGTTTTGCAGTGTTACACTGTAACAGAAATGGAGATGTTATATCGATGAGACAATGACACCAACGTCATGTGACAACCCAGGCTGTATGTGGAATGATCAGATCAGTTGTCTCGCAAAGTTTGAACCCAACGATTCCACGGGAGGAAATTGTGGTAATGGACGTCGTGTTTTCTACCTGGAAGGTGTCGAACTAATATAGTGCCACAGTTCTTGTCCGTGGCTATGTTTGAGTGATGGTTTCAACTAATTCTCGAATTTCCTCAGAAGATCTACGGCATCGGATGGAAGTGGTCTTGTTTGAGGATCAGTCCTTCCTGAGGTACTGCACCGAAAACAGCGGGTGTGCTATGACGGGCGGTAGATATTCTCAAATATCAGTAATATGGATAAAAGAATAGGTTCAAAGGCACACCTTAGACATACGCGTTATTACTGTAAAAGATGCGGAAGTATGAAGTGTCTAAGGTACAGCTTTATCCTTTACAGCTAACCTTCTTGCTTGGCAAGGTGAAGAATGACTACTGTTTCCTGATTGGCTGCGCTTGCTACACACCGATTGTTTGAACTATACGTGCAATTTCATCTTTGAGTCGTACCCATGGACACTGGAGTTCGGGCTGCCGTTAATCCCACAGTAGTCCATTAAGTGGAAGATTGATATATAAGTCCATTTGGGTGAAGAATAAAATCCAAACAAAAACAGTTGTGGTTCGTGAATAAGAAGAGTCAACAGGCTGGCCATTGACAGTGACATATTGCGATATCCTGGAACCTTTGCCGTCGACGCTATGGTCAGCCATGAACTACCAAATCTGGCAGGTGGTACTTTGGTCAATAGGGCAGTCAAGGTTTTTATGGTTCTTGCTCATGTCGTCGTCTGGTAACCTTACAGGTTCATACACTCGTCAGAAGCCACTGTACAACGCTCATTGCGGCAGATGCTCCACCGGCATACGGGCTACACGATCTGGCCAACATGAACTGCATTTTCATGACTTCGGTTGTGGATGTCTCGAATGTGTGATTGCAAGCTGTCGCGTTACTCACATCAATCCATTCGATACGGTCCAATGGGTGGAGACAATGGGCAACTACAGAGAGTTTATATGTCTTCAACGCAAATCGACCAGGTTTGTGACACGAAGAAAATCTGAGCACACACTGTAATGTAAACTTACTCCTTAAAGAGTAGTTGGAAGTTCTTTTTGCACCACAAATGAAGGGGATTTGCGAACGCAATAAATGTCTCCGATATTACTACTGGCACCCTGTCAGCAAGATCACAGACAGATGAAATGACGCTACTCATGTGGGTGGAACAATCAACAATCCCACGCGGTCTGCCGCAATAACAAAAATGGGATCGGCGACGACCCAATTGTCTATCAACACTCTACGGTTTAACGCTGCAAAATGTGTCATACAGACCTGCAATGTTGGTCGACCGGTATGATCAGTATGTTCTCTGCACAAGAGCTGGATGAAACACTGTCGTCTGAATACTTAGTGTTAATCGCCTTGCTGTTGGTCAGACGCTTCCGTCCGAGATCTTCGAGACTTCCGAATGTCCTTCTTAAAATTTCATTTATTCAGTAATTGAGGGCAAAGCGTAAGATCGAACATCTCTATTGAATACCACCTGAAGCGAAGAGCGTTCGAAACAACTGCCTGTAAACGCACACTCTACACCTACACTGAGCATAAAACGACTTCACTAGATTGACATAGTTCACTGGGACTCCTCTGTGGTGGAGACAGTCTCAGGAAGCATACCAAACAGCAGATTCAAAAATAGTCGTTTGGTCCAAAATTGCGGCGGCTGAGAAAAGGAGTGACTTTGCTCCACTGTCGATCACAGGGTGAAAGTATACCCGATACACCCGCGACCAGGTCTGAAATCGGTCAGTTCTTTTCATCTAGTCCTCTCTGTTTAAGAAGTCGCTGTGTTATAAACCGCTGAGCATCTTGGATGTAACCGAGACAAGCTAACACTTCTGTGGTTGTCATACGATGTCCTAGAACCATTTCTGAAAACGTGGATGGTTGTTGACAGGCGTCAGTCAATCTTCTATGTGGAACAAAGAAGTGTTTTCGGTTCAGGTAACAACTTCCATGAATAGAACTGTAGAAAAATTTGTCGAGTCTGGGGATGTATTACACTTCAGTACTTTACATCACAAAGCCACTTCGGTTTCCAATAATGGATGAGTGGGATGTCATAAATAAACACTAACGGTTGTTCACGGCTTAGTATGCTGGCTCAAGTCAATTGGAGTGTTCCGTTCATCTATCGGTTCGCCGCGACGATCTGTAAGCTTTCTATCCCTCTTTTCACACTTAGTTTCATTATCATGTCGTCGATTACCAATGAAACTTCACATCAGAGCAAACAGTACTCACTTTGTTGAAATGCCTTTCCCGTCACTCGGTCGCACTCGTCTAATTATACTTCTTGTTCCCTACGCAAACTCTTCGTAAGTTTACGTTCCAGGCAACGGCAGATCTTGTCCCGTTTCGTGTCGTAGTCAACCAGTCGACGTTTTTTTTGTAGGCTCTGTGGAATGAACGGAACTCGTCTTCCGCCGTATGTGCAGTGCTCTTTTGACGCAGACCTCTTCACAACGGACTCACATAGCTATCAAAGATTTCACTGGATGCTCAATTGATTCAGGTCATTCGTGCCTTCGTGGTTTTTGTACCCTCGTTGTTCAGCTTCCAATTGTCCGTTTCACGTTTGTGAACGGATTTTTTCTGAACAACTGATGGAACAACGCGAATACCAGCAACGGCAACATCTGAACCAAAGTAGTTATTTCAAAATGAAGGACATTTCTAATGGATTGATGGCTATATAGCTAGCTGTTCTACGTCTGTAGTTGGTTGCATAAGGCACATCGAGGCCCGTTTTTACTGGAATACGCAACCTGAACTGTAGAGTTCGTAAAACGCGCTTTGGACTGATGCTTGCTTCCAGTTACTGCTACTGGTGGTGGAGTCGTGCAGAGGTTCATTTAGCTTCTAAGAAGTACCTTGAGTTTTCTGATCGCTTCAAATAATATGCCGGCGGTTACTTTCGAGTTTTGATCGATCACAATGTTCTTTGTTTGAAGACATCTTTTATGCTCCTTTCTTCCTTTTGCGGAAGACAACAGTCCTGAGCTCGAGCCTAAAACACAATCAGTAGTACGACACAACCGTATAAGTGTTACTCTCTTTTGTTTGATCACTTTCCTCGGTTTTTTTGAAATTTGTATGCCTCTTAGAACAAAACCCTTAGTAAGCGTAACCTTACGAATCGATACAACATGCATGTCTGACCATTGCATCAAAATGGCGGATGAAGTCAGGAATCAGTTGAACAGTCCGTTGGTAACAAGGTTTCACATATTCCGATGATAAATGACTAGCTTCTGGTATCTACTTGAATTATCATCTGTGCTTAGACGATTGGTAAGAGTTACTTTTCTTTTATGGGAACAGACACGTGGACCTTATTCGGTTTCTGTGTAAGCAGGGTTATGATCGAGTAAATTGGTTCAGTATACTTGTTCACTTATGCATTCTCCATTAACAAAGTGTAGTGGTTGTCAAAATTTGTTCGATTTATCTCGCTTGCGACGAGTGGATACCTAAATACTACTAGACTTCTGGATAAATAGTCGACGGTCTGGTTGGAGTTAACTGAAAACCGCTCACATTTGCTCGTAGCTTTCGCATTCAGCCAAACCTTTTTTGCCATTTCGTTTTAGAAGGAAGCGTATGAGTCCATTTTCACTACTGACAAGTTATAGTAATAGCAAACGTAGGTTTGTAAAATGAGCTGTTTGGAAAGTCTGTCTGGATGTGAAGGCTGTGATGAAATGTAAGTAGTGTTCACTTTTTCTGTCATGGAGTTGCTATTAGCCTACTTTTCGAACGGTTGGGGGGCTGAAGATAGTGCGTAACTATGACGACGTTCGTAGTTGTGAAATCCTAATTTCACTCATCTTGGGTGCTGTTGCCTAGGTTTTGGAAACTTGCAAGCTTCTTGTTCAATGTGGCCCTGGATGTCCTGTGATATAACATCTGAGAATGGAACCAAATGGATGGATGGCGCAACGAGAGATATCTCATTATCTTTTTCACACGCTAGTAAGATTTCACTAGTTTTTGTCACACTTCTCTCACAGCCTGGCCATTTGTATTCATAAAATTTTCTTCTCAATAGCTGTGGCTTGCTCCAGTACCGATTTAGAACAGGAATGGATCTTGGATCGGCTACTAGTCCCTAAAAGCGCTGTCTCTGGTAAGTCAGCATTCAGTAGTCTGTTGCTTCTTTTTTTAATAATACGGAATCCTCTTCCTGTACCACCGTGGTTCTCAACCTCTGGATCACGTGATTTTTCTGTGGATCGCCCGATAGGAAAGATGAATAACGCACGGAAATATATTTCGTAGTGTTATTATTTGCCCAGTTGTACACTGACGATAGTTGATGCTGGCTACACTCCGTTTACTGGATTTACGTAACACCTAGGCGTCGCTCCAGCCCGCTTGTTTAATCCAATTCAGGGTACGCCAAATGGAGGTTTCATGAGACATCTCAAAAGTTCAGGCTAATGTATTGACCCAGTGTTTCATTCAACCATTCATCGAACTCGATTCTGGTCTGAACCACGCGTTGAGGCCACGCACAAAGGAAAAAGTTGCGTTCTGCGGTCCATCTTCAATCGTCAGAAAAAGGTGATCATCTTTTAAGCTGGCTTGTGGTTTACTGAATAAGAGTGCCCCGGATCACCAACTGCTACCCTCTCTGCACTATCGAAACTCCGTCGTCTTGTTGATCAACTCACTCCCGAAGTTATTATTATTTATCCCTTCACCCACAGAAGAAATTTATCAATAATTTAAATGCAGTCCGAAGTTCACTCCTCCCTCAGTTGTGTTATCAAAGTGATTAGTTTTATCAGAAGGCAGATCGGTGAATTTAAAATTTCGTTGACAATTGTCTGAGGAAGTACTGTCACACCATGAACATCCGTTTTGCCAGTGTCTTTGTTTTATTGAATTAGTACTGTTGCGACTTTACGAATTAGAAAGTGAAATCGAAGTATTTCTCACCGAATAGACATTGGTTTTACACATTATTTCAAGGTTAATAATCTGCTAGTAAAACTCGATTTTTTTGAGTTGAGCCATCCATTTTAATGGATCCATTTCCGTCCTATAGCGTCGCTACAAAATGTTTATTTTTAC
Source organism: Paragonimus heterotremus (assembly GCA_013368495.1). Lineage (NCBI taxonomy): Eukaryota > Metazoa > Platyhelminthes > Trematoda > Plagiorchiida > Troglotrematidae > Paragonimus > Paragonimus heterotremus. The sequence continues at coordinate 41,133 of LUCH01001472.1, forward strand.
ACGTTGTTCAGAATATTTCTCCTTGCATAACAATCAAAGAGGTTTAATCGTTGGAGCCAGAAATAACCGGGTGTCAGAATTCTGCCTTTCGAGCACTAAACGCCATGTCAAAATATACTACCGAAGTATCACTTACTGAACTGGAGTGCATTTTTCAAAAACATTTATTGAATATCCAACTCTTGATAAACCAATACCAACGAAGAACTGACTAAATATGCTCCAGGGATCACATCTGAATTCCGTTTTGCGTAATTGTACTCCGAATTGGGACGGTTGTTGACAACTGCGGAGATTTGGAAGAAAATTACGAGGAACGATTGTTTCCCTATTTTCGTGTCCCACAAAACAAACACACTTTTAGCAAAGAAGTTGGAGAAGTTTCACTGTTCTTTTTATAGAGCACGTCCGCAAGTCACGTGGAACCACGGTCTGACACATGTTTGCGACAAACTAATCATCACAAAGATAATTCAAAATTGAAGGTTCGAATAGCTATGTGCTATCATGACGCCTTTCGTTAAGCAGCAATTTCGGTGCACTGCTGCATTAGAACATTTGAAACTACTCAGCAGTTCACACACATTTCAGTCAACAACCGACTTGATACCGCCCGTCTACAATGACAAGTGTTTCCCTACTACATCTTTCAATAGTTGCGTAGTACGGGTGTTTACTCTCAGATTTTCGTCTACGCTAATTGATATGATTCAACAGTCGACTTATGTTAACGGCCATACAGCGTATAACGCACGCGTGAGTCGCACGATAACAACATTACGTTTTTTTATATAAAACACTACAACAAACAGGCTTTTTTTTGCTTGTTCCTCACCAGACCAATTACATAAAACTTATACGGAACAATGTTATCAGATCCGATGGATCTGCTTAATGTGAGATCTGTAGGAGGAGAACCTTGGCTGACCACTTACACAAGAAAGAAATTTCATAATCTGCTTGATCGATGAAGTCACGATATTACTTATCATTGACTTGTCTTTTCTGCGCTTATTATTCTTGCAAAATGGATACCGCAAACGATTTGTAAGCATAAATATGAAACATCGCAAACAGAAGGGCAAAGCATCTTTATCGGATCAGGAAGCACCGTACCTCTAGTTGTTATTGGAAGCCAATACGCATACTGAAACGATCACTGGAATATTCAATATCTTTGTTAACAGAATTTTTCTCGTTGTCCACTTACGTACTTCTTCGAACTCCACTCCAATTTCTGTTGACTTCTTCTGTGTATACTCTCACTTGTTCTCATGGCACTAGTCACATAGGGCACACGACCAGACACTTATCTGAACGCCTCCTTGATCATCCTCGGCTGTAACGTCTCTTTTTCTAACGAAGACAAGTTAATCGGATATCATAAGAAAGCTTTTTGGGGGTTAACACTTAAACGGCTGATTAGATGATAGTCTTAGGTAGATTTGTGAAAATCATGTTTCTGATGTGGTTGGGGCAGCTGCGTGTATAGATATTAATGAGAATTTGTCAGTCGGTATCAATCAATGTCAGACAGTAGTTGATTGTTGGGCCGTTTGCATTCTTGTTTCTTATCAGCCCGTGGTCTCCAATGATTGACATGGCTTACTCAATTGAAGTTTCGAAACGCAGCTCAATGGAAGACCTTATCTCTGCGATTGACAATAATACCTGATAGTCAAACTTCTCCCTTGTGGCGCATATTCTGTACACTGGCGAAATGTCCAAGGTGGAACTATCTGGGGTGTACACGATGACTGTTGATTTACACTTCCCTCGGCTTGTTTTTTTTTGCTGAATGAATCTTTGGCTGTGTTGTATCAAGTAGAATCCGTTGACCGTAGTCCCGAAAATCCGTAGGTGGCTAGGTTGGCTGCTGAGTAGTAAGCAATCAAGGAGACACTGAAAACAAGCATGTTTGCTACGCTTTTCTTCTCGATCAAGACTACATACTTTGGGCATATCCCACGACCAGTACGTTCACTACTGAGACCTAAGTACTGATTAATTTCCACGCAAAAAAACATTTGTCGGACTCAATATAGAAGCAATAATCTCCGATGCGTTTAATCACCGAAGGAATATGTGTTTGATACTATTCAACGTTGACGTTAACAGTGTCATCCAAGTGAGCCAACGAGTATGTCAAACTAGTTCTCACTGTGTCCGTTGTATATTGAAGAATCGGTAGAGCACGCTTTACGTCGAACGGTAAGCAATTTTACCGATGCGACCCGAACTGCTTTGATGACCAAAATGTTTTACTTCATGCGTTGATTTTTATTTGTAGATGGTGCTTTGAAAAGTCAGTCTTCAGAAAGACCTTACCATGGTTTTGTACTGAGTACGGGTCCTCGGAACCAGGCAGTAGATGCCGATTAAT